>JAZAYU010000217.1:0-290000 GCA_038501625.1 Corbicula japonica
CTCTCTTCCACCATGGTATTGTACAAGCGTGCCAAAACTGCAACAAAATACACTCGTCAGGGAGTGGACAGAGCCAATTTGGTTAGGTTTAGACAATTAAAGGGCCATAACTTCAGAATGATGTGGAGTGCGGTTGAAGATTGGAAAGGAGTGGTGCAATCTGGCTGATTCCCAAACATAGTCGAGATCTAATGCCATTCAATGCTATTGTCCATAGTGAGAATCGAACCCGTACCTTACGCTGACAGCACCTACAAATGTAACTCTGTGCACACTACTGACTGAGCTAACTCGGACAACCCTCAGAAAAGCTTGTGTGGCTAACTCTGATAAATGTGATCATCATTTCATGACATTAGTAACCAATTACTTACTGATAACAGTACCGACTACATATAAACATTTTAATTAAATTGTAGCAACATTATATAATGGTTTTCCATAATACAGGGAGATGTAAAATATTTGCGGTTATTTTCATAACTCAAGAGCCAGAAGAGCAATGTAGCTGGTTATTAAATTTAGAAAACATATATTAAGCAATCTGAACACGTTTGGTTAAGATTCATGGTTAAAAGGCTTTTAAAGAGAGTAAAGTGGTAATGTGTTTAATTATATTCCATAAAGGACCGCAACTCTTCTCCCAGGAACAATTTGGCTAATAATCAAACTTAAGCAGGATCCATGCATTACATTACCACTATCATGCTGAGCATTTTTGATGCAGATAGGATAAGCTTTACTCAAGTTACAAAGCAGAAAACTTGTATGAACATGCCCGTCACAGCATTTCCCATAATATGTTCGGTTTCAAATGGGATATATTATACCAACAAAAGTTGAGCATTGAGCATTTCTGATAAAATATCTAATAGTATCAAGGTTAACCAACCTGAATAAGAGAAATTGTGTACCGTAAAACTAAAGAGGGTCAGTTTTGCGCTGATCAATGTGACAGGTTTTACAAACTTCTTTAATTATCCAGAATAAGATTTTAAACAATATTGTCTAATTTCTTGTCTACAGCATCCACCACTGCACTAATGATTAAAACCTCTTACCAGTTCAGCTTTTTTTCTGTATTTCATATCATCATTATAACAAGTGGGACATTCTGTCAGTCTTCAAAAACACCACCGTCGTACCATGGTCATCTCATGTCGAGCCTGAAATTTTAAAGAAATTTATCAACTCTGTTGTTGAAGCATAAAGTAAAACAAATTAAACCTCTTAGAAAATTGCCACTGTCAGCTTATACCTTATACATCATCTGTCTTGAAAATGTCCTTCTAGCATCCTTAACTAGCCCGAAGAAGATAATGCTCATTTTGTTATACTGATGCTAGATTTCCTCCTAATGATATCTATGCTGGTATACAAAACCGCTATCTAGCAAAAAAAACAACTTCTTCATCGTTTACTACATGAATACACCATTTATCACATGGGCAATCAGTGTAGATACAGATCAGCGGTCATATATGTGGATTGGTAAGAAATTACCTAATACATTTAAAACCAATCAGTGTAGATCCAGATCAGCGGTCATATATGTGGATTGGTAAGAAATTACCTAATACATTTAAAACCAATCAGTGTAGATCTAGATCAGCGGTCATATATGTGGATTGGTAAGAAATTACCTAATACATTTAAAACCAATCAGTGTAGATCCAGATCAGCGGTCATATATGTGGATTGGTAAGAAATTACCTAATACATTTAAAACCAATCAGTGTAGATCTAGATCAGCGGTCATATATGTGGATTAGTAAGAAATCACCTAATACATTTAAAACCAATCAGTGTAGATCCAGATCAGCGGTCATATATGTGGATTAGTAAGAAATTACCTAATACATTTAAAACTAATCAGTGTAGATCCAGATCAGCGGTCATATGTGTGGATTGATAAGAAATTACCTAATACATTTAAAGCCAAACAGTGTAGATCCAGATCAGTAAGCATTGTAAGCAGGCTGTTCTGGATCTACACTGGACATCCATGGGATCTGATAAAAGCCATATACCAGATCAGTAAGCATTATGAGCAGGCTGCTCTGTATTTACACTGGTCATCCATGGGATCTGATAAAAGCCATATACCAGATCAGTAAGCATTATGAGCAGACTGTTCTGGATCTACACTGGTCATCCATGGGATCTGATAAAAGCCATATACCAGATCAGTAAGCATTATGAGCAGAGTGTTCTGGATCTACACTGGTCATCCATGGGATCTGATAAAAGCCATATACCAGATCAGTAAGCATTATGAGCAGGCTTTTCTGGATCTACACTGGTCATGCATGGGATCTGATAAAAGCCATATACCAGATCACTAGGCATTATGAGCAGGCTGTTCTGGATCTACACTGGTCATGCATGGGATCTGATAAAAGCCATATACCAGATCAGTAAGCATTATGAGCAGAGTGTTCTAGATATACACTGGTCATCCATGGGATCTGATAAAAGCCATATACCAGATCAGTAAGCATTATGAGCAGGCTTTTCTGGATATACACTGGTCATCCATGGGATCTGATAAAAGCCATATACCAGATCAGTAAGCATTGTGAGCTGGCTGTTCTGGATCTGGTCATCCATGGGATCTGATAAAAGCCATATACCAGATCAGTAAGCATTGTGAGCATGCTGTTCTGGATCTACACTGGTCATCCATGGGATCTGATAAAAGCCATATACCAGATCACTAGGCATTATGAGCAGGCTGTTCTGGATCTACACTGGTCATCCATGGGATCTGATAAAAGCCATATACCAGATCAGTAAGCATTATGAGCAGGCTGTTCTGGATCTACACTGGTCATCCACGAGATCTGATAAAAGCCATATACCAGATCAGTAAGCATTGTGAGCATGCTGTTCTGTATCTACACTGGTCATCCATGGGATCTGATAAAAGCCATATACCAGATCAGTAAGCATTATGAGCAGAGTGTTCTGGATCTACACTGGTCATGCATGGGATCTGATAAAAGCCATATACCAGATCACTAGGCATAATGAGCAGGCTGTTCTGGATCTACACTGGTCATCCATGGGATCTGATAAAAGCCATATACCAGATCAGTAAGCATTATGAGCAGGCTGTTCTGGATCTACACTGGTCATGCATGGGATCTGATAAAAGCCATATACCAGATCAGTAAGCATTGTGAGCATGCTGTTCTGTATCTACACTGGTCATCCATGGGATCTGATAAAAGCCATATACCAGATCAGTAAGCATTATGAGCATGCTGTTCTGGATCTACACTGGTCATCCATGGGATTTGATAAAAGCCATATACCAGATCAGTAAGCATTATGAGCAGGCTGTTCTGGATCTACACTAGTCATCCATGGGATCTGATAAAAGCCATATACCAGATCAGTAAGCATTATGAGCAGGCTGTTCTGGATCTACACTGGTCATCCATGGGATCTGATAAAAGCCATATACCAGATCAGTAAGCATTTTGAGCAGGCTGTTCTGGATCTACACTGGTCATCCATGGGATGTGATAAAAGCCATATACCAGATCAGTAAGCATTATGAGCAGGCTGTTCTGGATCTACACAGGTCATCCATGGGATCTGATAAAAGCCATATACCAGATCAGTAAGCATTATGAGCAGGCTGTTCTGGATCTACACTGGTCATCCATGGGATCTGATAAAAGCCATATACCAGATTAGTAAGCATTATGAGCAGGCTGTTCTGGATCTACACTGGTCATCCATGGGATGTGATAAAAGCCATATACCAGATCACTAGGCATTATGAGCAGGCTGTTCTGGATCTACACTGGTCATCCATGGGATGTGATAAAAACAATATACCAGATCAGTAAGCATTATGAGCATGCTGTTCTGGATCTACACTGGTCATCAATGGGATCTGATAAAAGCCATATACCAGATCACTAGGCATTATGAGCAGGCTGTTCTGGATCTACACTGGTCATCCATGGGATCTGATAAAAGCCATATACCAGATCACTAGGCATTATGAGCAGGCTGTTCTGGATCTACACTGGTCATCCATGGGATCTGATAAAAGCCATATACCAGATCACTAGGCATTATGAGCAGGCTGTTCTGGATCTACACTGGTCATCCATGGGATGTGATAAAAGCCATATACCAGATCACTAAGCATTGTGAGCAGGCTGTTCTGGATCTACACTGGTCATCCATGGGATCTGATAAAAGCCATATACCAGATCACTAGGCATTATGAGCAGGCTGTTCTGGATCTACACTGGTCATCCATGGGATCTGATAAAAGCCATATACCAGATCAGTAAGCATTATGAGCAGGCTGTTCTGGATCTACACTGGTCATCCATGGGATCTGATAAAAGCCATATACCAGATCAGTAAGCATTGTGAGCAGGCTGTTCTGGATCTACATTGGTCATCCATGGGATCTGATAAAAGCCATATACCAGATCAGTAAGCATTATGAGCAGGCTGTTCTGGATCTACACTGGTCATCCATGGGATCTGATAAAAGCCATATACCAGATCAGTAAGAATTATGAGCAGGCTGTTCTGGATCTACACTGGTCATCCATGGGATCTGATAAAAGCCATATACCAGATCAGTAAGCATTATGAGCAGGCTGTTCTAGATCTACACTGGTCATCCATGGGATCAGAAAAAAGCCATATACCAGATCAGTAAGCAATGTAAGCAGGCTGTTCTGGATCTACACTGGTTATCCATGGGATCTAAAAAAGGCCATATACCAGATCACTAAGCATTCTGAGCAGGCTGCTCTGGATATACACTGGTCATCCATGGGATCTGATAAAAGCCATATACCAGATGAGTAAGCATTCTGAGCAGGCTGTTCTGGATCTACACTGGTCATCCATGGGATCTGATAAAAGCCATATACCAGATCACTAAGGCATTATGAGCAGGCTGTTCTGGATCTACACTGGTCATCCATGGGATCTGATAAAAGCCATATACCAGATCAGTAAGCATTATGAGCAGGCTGTTCTGGATCTACACTGGTCATCCATGGGATCTGATAAAAGCCATATACCAGATCAGTAGGCATTATGAGCAGGCTGTTCTGGATCTACACTGGTCATCCATGGGATCTGATAAAAGCCATATACCAGATCAGTAAGCATTGTGAGCAGGCTGTTCTGGATCTACACTGGTTATCCATGGGATCTGATAAAAGCCATATACCAGATCAGTAAGCATTATGAGCAGGCTGTTCTGGATCTACACTGGTCATCCATGGGATCTGATAAAAGCCATATACCAGATCAGTAAGCATTATGAGCAGGCTGTTCTGGATCTACACTGGTCATCCATGGGATCTGATAAAAGCCATATACCAGATCAGTAAGCATTATGAGCAGGCTGTTCTGGATCTACACTGGTCATCCATGGGATCTGATAAAAGCCATATACCAGATCAGTAAGCATTATGAGCAGGCTGTTCTGGATCTACACTGGTCATCCATGGGATCTGATAAAAGCCATATACCAGATCACTATGCATTATGTGCAGGCTGTTCTGGATCTACACTGGTCATCCATGGGATCTGATAAAAGCCATATACCAGATCACTATGCATTATGTGCAGGCTGTTCTGGATCTACACTGGTCATCCATGGGATCTGATAAAAGCCATATACCAGATCAGTAAGCATTATGAGCAGGCTGTTCTGGATCTACACTGGTCATCCATGGGATCTGATAAAAGCCATATACCAGATCACTAGGCATTATGAGCAGGCTGTTCTGGATCTACACTGGTCATCCATGGGATCTGATAAAAGCCATATACCAGATCACTAGGCATTATGAGCAGGCTGTTCTGGATCTACACTGGTCATCCATGGGATCTGATAAAAGCCATATACCAGATCAGTAAGCATTACGAGCAGGCTGTTCTGGATCTACACTGGTCATCCATGGGATCTGATAAAAGCCATATACCAGATCAGTAGGCATTATGAGCAGGCTGTTCTGGATCTACACTGGTCATCCATGGGATCTGATAAAAGCCATATACCAGATCAGTAAGCATTATGAGCAGGCTGTTCTGGATCTGGTCATCCATGGGATCTGATAAAAGCCATATACCAGATCAGTAAGCATTATGAGCAGGCTGTTCTGGATCTACACTGGTCATCCATGGGATCTGATAAAAGCCATATACCAGATCACTAGGCATTATGAGCAGGCTGTTCTGGATCTACACTGGTCATCCATGGGATCTGATAAAAGCCATATACCAGATCAGTAAGCATTATGAGCAGGCTGTTCTGGATCTACACTGGTCATCCATGGGATCTGATAAAAGCCATATACCAGATCACTAAGCATTATGAGCAGGCTGTTCTGGATCTACACTGGTCATCCATGGGATCTGATAAAAGCCATATACCAGATCACTAGGCATTATGAGCATGCTGTTCTGGATCTACACTGGTCATCCATGGGATCTGATAAAAGCCATATACCAGATCAGTAAGCATTGCTAGCAGGCTGTTCTGGATCTACACTGGTCATCCATGGGATCTGATAAAAGCCATATACCAGATCACTAGGCATTATGAGCAGGCTGTTCTGGATCTACACTGGTCATCCATGGGATCTGATAAAAGCCATATACCAGATCAGTAAGCATTATGAGCTGGCTGTTCTGGATCTACACTGGTCATCCATGGGATCTGATAAAAGCCATATACCAGATCACTAGGCATTATGAGCAGGCTGTTCTGGATCTACACTGGTCATCCATGGGATCTGATAAAAGCCATATACCAGATCACTAGGCATTATGAGCAGGCTGTTCTGGATCTACACTGGTCATCCATGGGATCTGATAAAAGCCATATACCAGATCAGTTGGCATTATGTGCAGGCTGTTCTGGATCTACACTGGTCATCCACGGGATCTGATAAAAGCCATATACCAGAACAGTAGGCATTATGAGCAGGCTGTTCTGGATCTGCACTGGTCATCCATGGGATCTGATAAAAGCCATATACCAGATCAGTAAGCATAATGAGCAGGCTGTTCTGGATCTACACTGGTCATCCATGTGATCTGATAAAAGCCATATACCAGATCAGTAAGCATTATGAGCTGGCTGTTCTGGATCTACACTGGTCATCCATGGGATCTGATAAAAGCCATATACCAGATCACTAGGCATTATGAGCAGGCTGTTCTGGATCTACACTGGTCATCCATGGGATCTGATAAAAGCCATATACCAGATCAGTAAGCATTATGAGCAGGCTGTTCTGGATCTACACTGGTCATCCATGGGATCTGATAAAAGCCATATACCAGATCACTAGGCATTATGAGCAGGCTGTTCTGGATCTACACTGGTCATCCATGGGATCTGATAAAAGCCATATACCAGATCAGTAAGCATTGTGAGCAGGCTGTTCTGGATCTACACTGGTCATCCATGGGATCTGATAAAATCCATATACCAGATCAGTAAGCATTGTGAGCAGGCTGTTCTGGATCTACACTGGTCATCCATGGGATCTGATAAAAGCCATATACCAGATCAGTAGGCATTATGAGCAGGCTGTTCTGGATCTACACTGGTCATCTATGGGATCTGATAAAAGCCATATACCAGATCAGTAAGCATTATGAGCAGGCTGTTCTGGTTCTACACTGGTCATCCATGGGATCTGATAAAAGCCATATACCAGATCAGTAAGCATTGCTAGCAGGCTGTTCTGGATCTACACTGGTCATCCATGGGATCTGATAAAAGCCATATACCAGACCAGTAGGCATAATGAGCAGGCTGTTCTGGATCTACACTGGTCATCCATGGGATCTGATAAAAGCCATATACCAGATCAGTAGGCATTGCAAGCAGGCTGTTCTAGATCTACACTGGTCATCCATGGGATCTGATAAAAGCCATATACCAGATCAGTAGGCATTATGAGCAGGCTGTTCTGGATCTACACTGGTCATCCATGGGATCTGATAAAAGCCATATACCAGATCACTAGGCATTATGAGCAGGCTGTTCTGGATCTACACTGGTCATCCATGGGATCTTATAAAAGCCATATACCACGAAGTAAAGGGTTAATAACCGGCGGTTATTTACTAATAGTAATAAATATACAACTTGCCTTCCTTCCATGCAATAAATCAAACATCTAATTTACTTAACCAGTTCCTCCATAGAATCACCTTTATTGTTTGGGCGAAACAGTGAATGTCCAAATCAGCTAGCACATCTGTGCCATCTGATCAGGATCTATACTGTTTAGTTTTTTATTCGTTTAACATGTTCTGACCAAAATGCGACCAGTGCTGATTTTGATCAGACGGCACGAATGTGCCAGCTGATCTGGATCTACACCAGTCGCACATGCGTAAAATGTGAATATATGGAGTAAAGGGTTAACTACATACTGAATAATACAGTTTCCATCATATCCATAATCCTTCTGTACAGAACATACACTTGGTGGCTCAAAACTGGTCAACAACCATAGAACTGATGCTGCAACATTCTAACACACCTGAAATATACAAATATAATTATAATTCATTGAAATTAAATAGAAAGTATACGCTGTCAATCCCATGGTAAACAAGTTTATTTTGTACGGTCTGATCTGGATCTACACCATTTGCATGTCACACAACCTCATATATATGGAATGCTAAACACATTCAAAGAAAGATAACTCCAAAATGTTTCCGCTTGCAATAAATCAAACATCTATTTTGTTTAACTACATACTGAATAATTCAGTTTCCATCATATCCATAATCCTTCTGTACAGAAGATACACCTGGTGGCCCAAAACTGGTCAACAAACATAGAACTGATGGTATGCTGCAACATTGAAACACACCTGATAAATACAAATATAATTATTAAAGTTTAATTCAGTTTGATTGCCTTTGAAATATGTTAACGTTTGCCGGCATCTAGCTCCAGTTCAAAGTGTACTTAATCCCATCATGTTCATTTTATATATACCAAACTGTCGGATAACTAATGACAGGAGAGATTATAAGTATCATGCATGAGTGTGAGGTGAAGATGGAAAAATCTGTCACCGAGGGTTAACTGTTTTGCGGGAACGAGGCTCTGCCGAGTTCCCGCGAAAACAGTTCACCCGAGGTGACAGATTTTTCTATCTTTACCGATTGTCTCATGCAAGATACTTTTTCTTGCATACCTTTTATTATTTATAACATTTCTATGTATGTATATAAACTTTTTTATTATCCTTATTCTGAAATATTGACATTAACACAAACCATTTTTATCAATGACGTCAATAACTTGAATATATGACGTCACTCACGTGACTCATTCTACATGGGGGGATGTAGAATCGAAATTTCCTACACGGGTGAAAACACCGGATGTCCTGATCTGGTATGCAAGAATAAATTCTCCGGGCGTGTAATTATTATATGATACGGTATCTATCAAAACTTGTATTTTATGTGTATTGAAATAAAATGCAAAAATCGCATTTTTGAGTGTTCCACAATGTTTTGGACCTAACAAAATGCTAGTCGTCGGAGGTACATTTTGTGTTGCTGATGAAAAACATGTAAATATTTTTGCAATCGGGTTTTAGACATAAAGACTAAAATATCATGGGCACCAACCGCAGAAAAAGTATGGTATTATTTAACAGTTGAATTTGTCAAAAAAAAAAGGGAAAGATAACAGGGGTTAGCTTTCACACCTTGTCAATGGTAATATACATACATTGAAGGTAAACTGAGCCACCCCACTGTTCAAAACTTGTAAATAGTCCACCGGATCTTCCTACTCGGGCTAGTCAGACAATGGCTGACACTAAATAGTCCCATTTTAAGACGGCATATGTAAATATCCTGATTTTAAGACGGCATATGTAAAACAGTTTTGAAGTTCACACAGAAGTGAAAAAAAAAGACCACCGGTTTCATGGTGTCAAATCTCTGTTAATTGATACATGACCCCTACTTGTCGTGCTGGAAATGGACAGTAGAAACAATTAGCTTTAAAAGCATGTAAGTTAGCCCTTATTAAAATGGTACCAGCTATGATTGCCAGCCTTTTGAAACATGCCATGTTTACTATAGTTTATATTGGGAAGTCTATTTACAGGTCTTACACCTAATTTTCGAACACACACTCTTTTAAAGATCCGTTACAAACTTTGTTCAATAATGTTTAATTTTATAAATAAAATTGAAATCATGTGTCATGCATACCTCTCGTAGCTAATTAAATGATACAAATAAGAGTTCCCAGAGAAACTAATAAAGAAAAAAAATCATATCTAAATTACCCACTTGTTTTTAGAATACAATGAAGTTCAGCATTTTTAAAATTAGTTTTATGTAAGTTTAATGTTGTATATTATTTCTTTTTATAAAAAAGTACTTTCAATCATAAGAAATTATTAATAAATAATTCTAAACATCCGTTTCCAATGAAGTATTATGATTTACACAAATCTTATGTGCTTATTGCTTACTGATAAGTTGCACCTAATTCTGCAGTTTCTGACAATTCTAAGTATATGATTTAGAAACATTTATTATCTGTTAAACTGAAATCCATGTTTACACAAAATAAAATGAAGCCCGAGTGAGCGTTGAATTTTCTTGTCAGGGTAGGGTTTTAGAAATTTTAAATTTTAGAACATTTAACATTAAATTCTTCCTCACTTATCTCGGTCAATACACAACAATGGTTAAAGACCGACTCTGTAATGGTAATAAATCAGTTGTCAGCTTCGCGCAGAGTTCAAGGAGGGATGTTTGTTGGAATGTGTTTATGGTTATTTATTGCTTTATAACTGCACTGGCTAATCAGCTAAAGATACGCCATGTTGTTATACCACTGATCAGGTCGAGCTCTTTGGTCATGATGTTCTATACACTAGCTTTAGAGAAATGAATTTAACATTTATCGGCCATGTTATCTAATTGTTATAATATCCATCTGGCTTCAATTATCGGCAATTTCATGATCTGTACCACAAAATAATAGATGATCATTAACTATCGAGAATATTTCCTAGTTTCGATTTCAACCTTCGTTAAACTATAGTTTGGTTTCGAAACTATAAAATGCACTGCCGTATGATTTGGTATTTACTTAATACTGGTAATAATTGTGTATGCACATGATAAATATGCTGAAAAATAAAAACAACCCTGAAATCAAAGAAAGCTGTAATGTTCCATTGTGTTGTGCATGAAGAGATTTTAAACAGATATTTAAAGAGATATTAGTAAAAATATATTAAAGGATATGTATTAAGATTTTAAAAGTTCATTTAGCATCCATTTACATATCCTGTTCCTAAAATAGCAATGTACTTGAATTGTGAATTACATTTATATTATTTCTTTTTTTGCATGAAATCAATAGCAGACAATTGATGGTCACTTTAAAACTGTAGGATACACGTATAAATTAACTGAACGGAACGTTCGGATCTTGTTATGTGTAAAGCTATCAAGCTTGTAAGAGATTTTTCAAACATCCTGGCATCTTGACACCCATTAACAGCACCCCACTGTTAGTAAATGACCTACATGTATGTGTATGCCTATTTAATAAGCAGTGATAGGCGAGAACGTCATCAACACGTGTTTTACGCACCGCGTGGTACACAAAAAGCCAAATGTATAACAAACAACTTTGAACAATAATGGCAGATAGTAAACAAGTTTTCGCTGGAAAATGGTCAGAAGGATAGGCTTTGTTTACTTACTATAGAAGAACTTTCACTGTATTTATGAACAAAAAATATGTATATATATAAAGTAAATTATGTGTTATATCTTTTTGATTATATAAAAAAATGATAAAATAGTTTAGATTCTGGTATACCAAAGAAGTAATTTTAAATTTGGTTCCTTTCATAATCATAGCTTTACAACAATTAACGCCTTTGGAAACGAATAAATATTAATTTATTTCGCAGTAAAAGTTTTATAACTTTTCAAAACTATGGAACAAATTTTCGTTAGAAAAACGTTTAAAACGTCGTTTTGGCATATTGCACCTAATTTTAATGGACGACACTAAAATTAATAAATACAGGCAGGCAGTTGTTTTCTTCTTTTCTGCATAATACCATTTCCAGATGCAATATTGGGCGTTTTGCAAAGAAATAATACGCAAATGAGGATTTAAGTAAACCGCCGCTGTGTGGCGGTTGTTTTTCGAAATTGTGCGAGCATAATATTTATAAACATTTGTGCACTGCTCTGTGCGTTTTTTAAATTTATAAATAGATAATTCAGAACAAATCCGACTGGTAGTATCTTGAATATCCTGATAACGGTTTCTTCAAACGTTACGCTATCGATGTAGCAGGTTTTCGTAACTCATAGACACACCCTTCTGTTTCTTTCTGATTTAAAACTACTGTGGACTAGTATTTTAAAGTGGGAGTGTTGCTTAATCATTTATTTTTTCAATTTAGTCAAAAATTCACATGCGTTTTGAATTCTAAAATTCCTCAACAGTATAATAATTCGTATGCTGCTTGTTTATATGAGGATTGAGACAAATTAGAACATACATATTGTATTCCACCAGAATGGATGGCATATTATACCAATATTTAAACTTAAATGGTGGGGTTTCGTTATTGATAATATACAAAAACTTTAAAACACGAGTCTTGTGAATAGTACAAGAACCACTATAACGGTTGAAACAAGAAAATTGTTGTTCAAGCGTCAGGTGCGCTTTACCCATATTGGTACATTTTATATATGAAACACGTTTATTCATAATTTCAATTTTAATGATTATTTCAAAGAGTATATTGTAGCATTTATGCGACAGGATGAATTAAATTCACATGTAAATTATATAAGTATTTAACTATGTCAATATTATATCAAAACTGTCCCTTTTACAATATTTTTCTAATATGTCTTATTACTTATCGGTATTTTAGAACTTTATCGTAAAACGTGATGTTAGACATATTTTTCGATCATATGCAACTGAAACTGTTTTATTTAATTAACACAAATTATATTCACAGGGTGTCTACATTAAACATATCAAGCAATCAAACATTTACATTTTAGCAACAATCATGTAATTTATTCATTCACAGCCGAGTGTGATAATAGATTTTACACATTTCCGTTCATTAACACATGGTCACTAAAAACCATATTTATAAATTTCTAAAACAACAACAACGACAATCACATTTATTGCATTAAACACAAAGTGCTTATAGCAAACGCATACATATTAAGTGGTAGACATTTATCTGAGAGGTATAATTAAGCTAAATGTTAACAATATAGTTTTCAAAATATTATTTTCTTTCTTTTATAGCTGAGAAAATACACTTCGCAGTATTATACATAGTTTTCAAGTTCCCTGTCATAAGTTGTTCATATTTATTAATATTTGGCCAATTGTTAAAATAAGGCTTAAAATATTTTAATCGTAAATTTC
The DNA here is from genome assembly GCA_038501625.1 of Corbicula japonica. Classification (NCBI taxonomy): domain Eukaryota; kingdom Metazoa; phylum Mollusca; class Bivalvia; order Venerida; family Cyrenidae; genus Corbicula; species Corbicula japonica. Next base: position 13,496 of record JAZAYU010000217.1, read on the forward strand.
TATATTTAGGGCATACTAAAATAAAATGGTACTCGCTTTCTATTTGTTTCATGTTGCAATTTTTACATTTTCTGTCTGCTCTTGGTATATTATTATGTCTTCCTTTTTCAATTTCCAAATCATGTGCCGATAGTCTAAATTTTGTTAGAGCCAAGCGATATTTATTTTCTTGTAAAGAATCAAGCTATTTTTCAAATGTGAAGTTATGCCTAAACGTGCAATACGATTCTAATCTTTTTGAATTATTTATTCGAACGTACCATTGTTGTTTAAAAATATCTAAAAGTCTTTGCTTAATCGGGTTGTATATCTATTAGCATGTTATATCTGTTGTTCCAAATAAATGACATTCCCATGTTATCTAAAATAAGTCTAATTTGCGTTGCCCAATTTTCACCATTATATGTATCATTATTTATTGCATCTTCTATGGTTTTATAAATTCTATATACTAAGCTTTGTTCGTCCATTGTTAATATTTTTATCCAATATTTGAGCATTATAGTTTTTCTTGTAATATGCATTGGGTAGCGGCCTAGTTCTCCGTAAAGCGCATCTAGGTTTGTTGATTTTCTTACCCCTAAATTTTTTCTACAAAAATAGCGTTTAAAGATTTTTCTTGAAGTAGTACACATTCATGACAGTATCACAATTTCTCAGATATATGGAAAGTGCAACTCAATATTTAAATACAAGTATAATGCTCAATAACGTTCAAAGGGATATATAATTGAAAACAGCACTGAACAAATTATGTGTATTTTGTTTTATGAACATTTTATAAATAACATTTTTTTATGTTTTCATGGTATATTAACTTTTAAATCAGAAATAGTTAACATCTATGTAGAATGTTTATGTTGTTAGCAAGTAATCTCTGGCTCCAATCGCAGTGTGACAATACAGTTATCTCATCAGACATGTGCCATTCATCTTAAAAACCACTTGCATTTTACAATTACAATCTACACATGCCTTATTACGGTAATGACAGTTCAGTTGGACAGAAAATTGTTAGCAGGAGAACACTTTCAATGTGTAACTCTGCGTTAAAATATGAAAACCTCACTCTTTGAATTGCTATTATTTTCTCTAAAACTTCTGTTTTACCATTCCGTGTTTCCTGACGAACAGCTTGAGTAGAAGGTTTTATACTTCATGTTACTCAATTTTTGTTTTACTCAAATTGGCAAAAATCAAAGGTATCATTGGTGCTGTTCTAGGATGTGCCACTTTAAATTTATATTGAAGGTTGTTTGTTTGCAACTGTTCTATTAACCTTCCACCAACTTCCAAACATACGTATTGTTGATGTCAACTTGTACTAAAAGCTGTCTGGTCTGTAGTTGTTACTTAAACTTTCCATGAGAGACAAGAAGTTTTAAAGTTCTTCATCGACTGATCTTATCATTTACATTACAACATGGCATGCCATTCAGTTTAATTGAAAATACAACAGAATTTCTCAAAATTGTTGACTTTTGTTATGGAAATTGACTTTCGCTGTATCAGGGTTAGTTGGGCCATTCAAATAAAAACATAATCACTTTTGAGTTTTTCAATGAACAAAACGAATCTGTCAAAATTTACACAAAGATATTTCAGAAATCGTCTGATACCAGTTTGTGTTATTTGTCTGGATTTGTTTGTTTCGTGTTCGCACTGTGTGAGAGTCTATCTAGTATTCGCTTGCATTATCGTGACGTTGTGACAGCACATGTAAAATATTGGTGCTAAGCAAACATATAACTTGAATATAAATATGTGACAAAGAACTCTAAAATAAGCTACAAGACACATTTTTATTTCAAAGCCCAACATTAAATATTATTGTAAAAAAGCAGGTAAAAGTTATTATAACTGGCCGTTAAAACAATTGTTATCGATTCAAGTTTAAATATGTTTCTGACTTGCATTCGTTTGAAAAGGGAACATAAGTCAAACACCAGCTTACTGGTATAATATGCGTACTAAAATTAATCAATTTCTACTTTAAAAAGATAGTGTCTCTAGCTGGAAGCGAACCCGCACCGTAGGGCCAAGGTGTAATGAATGGATATGACACAAGTAGGTTTAAATGACAAGACACAAATGGGTTTAAAGCAGTCTATTCACAGTTTAGGGTGTAAAACTTCAGTGGATTAAACCAACTTAGGCCATTTGTTTTGCCTCCAGGTTCTCATTTGCATTCATTGTTAGTGACGCCCTTTATGAAACTGACCACAGTAAAATAAATAAAAGTTATTTTCTGTTCTGTTTTAGATGCATCCATCCCCAATATTAACTTTACTTTTTGTACTAAACTCTGAGAAGTTTGATCGAATTATTGCAAAAACTAACAACTGGAACATGATAAGATATACACAATGGATATAGGTTTTTATGAAACTACATTTCAGTTGTCAGCCGTCAAAGTCATCAACTGACTTGTGTTTATTAAAGTGCGCAAAATGTTCTACCCTTCAAATGAAATATATAGTATGTGAATTAAATAACCGTTAACATGGTTAAGTCAGTCAAACTTGTTTGTAAAACTAGGATGTGATAATTTCAATATTGCTATTTTCTATTGTGATGCGAAAGCATGATAAATAACTAACAGTTACATTTTGTGTGTGCCGGTATTTCGATCGATATTGTATCGGATTGGAATCAGGTGATTTTTGCTGTCTTGTGGTAATCTTCCTGAATAACTTATTTCTTTTGAAAGCCAGTGTTGAATAAACAGTTACTCTCTAGAATAATATGAATATGATTTTGACCCGTGGAGGGTGGGGATGCTTTATTTGGATACTTGAATTAAAAATATATTCGCAATATTTGGTCTGTAGTGATATTGCACAGGTTTTTGGAAACAAAAGATGCTTTTTTGTATTGCGTTCTATTTATGATTAATATTGATTGATACGTCATACATTGTATGAGTAAACAGTGGATTATGAATCTAAACTTTATACTGAATGCCCTACTAAACAGTTTGATGGCTTTTGGTAGGTAACCTTTAGGTAACCACCAGGAGGTTGCGAGATCGAGTTAGAATCACATAGACATGACAGGCGATATTTCTGAATTCTCTATTAGATCTATTTGTGTTTCTTCTGTTAATAAAACTTTTGTTACATGTAAGGGCAGGGGTAAAATAATTAAAGCAATGTTACATTTCTTACTAAAATATTTTACAAGCTGATCCAGTTGTCCTATGATTTCGATTCGTGTATAGGCTTACATGTATCAGCTAAGTTGGAACTCCGATAAACTGCGATTTCGAAGCATTTCTCCGTCAGGACGGCCAGTAGTCCCGTTATTCAAATAACCTTTTGGAGGTTGTAGTTTGTGAGTGTAATGTTATAGAGAATATTTGTTTTTACAATTGTAAGATAGAAATGTATTCACCACGTTAGCTCTGAAAGTCGTATTTTCATATGTGGCGAAGCTCACGGGTAAAGTAAATTTCTATCTTTCACACATTTTCTTAATGCACAGTCTGCTTTCACATATTTTTTTTCTTTTTTAATTTATGTTTTTAATGCACAATCTGCATGAATTAAAAACATCATGCCATAATTATAAAACTGAGATTGCAGACTAGTCTCAAATCTCGGGCATATGATTTGCTGAAATTAAGGATTGTCTTTATTTAAGCAAATCAGATGAACGAGAAAAGAGACTGGTCTCCAATCTCAGTTTTAAATTCTTTAGGCCAGGAAATCGGCTTGAGACAATACGCCGGTTAATATATCTTTCCATTTCTTAGCTGAATGTACCGTTTTCTGATATGCTATTCCGATTTGAAATTCAATGGTAACACACTTAATGTTCCGACTGACATTGATAAGATATGAACTATTATAGAAATTAAAAAATATATGCCTTTATATATGCTTTTATATACCTAAAAAGTGCCAAAGATGTCTGTCATAAAGGTACACAAGTAAAGTGTGAAGCTATCAAGTTGATAAGAGATTCTGCAAATATCCTGACATGACAGCCACCCATTAATCTGCACCCCACTGTGATTAATGACCTCTGCGTGCTGAGCATCCAATTAACCTCAATCAAGACGACCAGTCTCGGCCCTTTAACCGATTTCTTATCGCAAGCACAATAGTTAATCCTTATCAGTGATATAATTCTAAGTGCCTCGTTTATCCGACATTTAGCCAGTGTCTGAATACTAGATAACGTATAGGTATTTTGTTTTTATAAATCTTCATACTTATACATACTATATGCATGATATATAATCAGAAACAATAAAATTAATGGACAATAATGCTTCTGTCTTACAAGAATAGCCCCCCAAAAAAGTTTTGATTTTTCAAAATTCCCTGGTCCCTAAATTTATTACTAAGTGCAGACAATAAACATCACTGTTATAATTATGTTTTATGATTAATTTCAGAAAGTTGTAAAAGAGCATTCTTATTTTAGCAAATAAGTCAGTTTGCAACATAATATTATTAATCTGTTTTAAATATAGGAATGTATGATGCACACTTGAGAAATAAACGTATCAATAGATTAAATGGTTAATATCCCATGTGTGAACAGTGTACATCCGTCAATTCTGGTCAGGATCTACATTGTGCGCATGTTGGTAAAACTAATCTTATATATCCAAAGACAAACCGTGAAGATCCAGATCAGACTGAATAATTTGCAGGCTGATGTGGACCTACACTGATCGACATTGGATATAAGTCATATTCATGGGGTAAAGGGTTATATAAACATTGAGTACATTATCTGTTGAACAGTTTTTTCCCACTTGCTCTTTCTGACCTACTGGTCTCTGTGCTAAAATAGCTTTTCTTAAGAATGCTATTTGAGAACTCGCATCATAACAAATAAGTTCATACGGCAATGTGGGTAATCGTTTATTATTTTGTAAGAAAAGAAGGGCCTACAGAATAATTGTTCATTAATCAATTATAATATAGATTCAAGAAGGTAAAATTGTACTTCGGATAAGTTGTAATATCAAACCCATGCTTAGCTCATATGCATTTTTAATCAAGAACGGCAGTGCTCATGAACCAAATAAAAGAGCAATGAATAAGCAATTAGCCAAACATTGAAGCAAACATCATAAATTGCCTGATAGGATAAGGTCATCTCAACGGTATAATGACATTGCTGCTCGAGATACAATCAATCTGACCTGGCGAAGGTAAGGCGTCATTGTTTCACACATGCAGCGCGGCTGACCGCATTACTTGTTAACATTTGATTGGTTGATTGATATCATCGGAATCTCTCATGCCAACTTCCACTAGGCTAGATGTTTCAGCATATAAAAAAAGAAAACGAAAAGAATGGATATAAGTGTTTTAGTGTTTTTATTAACCATCTAGCTAGTGGTTCAGTTACCATATTACTTTACTGTTTTTGTGGTGTAATGCCACAGTGTAATACCAATTTTATTTCACCTAGAAAATTATGTAATTCACTGCATAAAATAGATTGTATAAACTCTATGTTATATCTTGACAAAGTATGGACTAATATTTTCAATTTCAAAAATATTATAACACTATTTAAAGTTTTTGTATCTTATGATCCTTGCCCTGCCTTAAGTCATGATAGTGTATTGTGCCAACATAAGTAAGATTGTTTGCTTATTTATGTTTTGCATACTGTAAAATGTCTGTTTTGTGCGTTAAACCCCTGTCACACTAGGGTCGCGTTCACACGGCGATCCCACGGCGTCCAAGAACGCCGATGTAAGCGCAGTAAGATCGCAAGCATCGCCGCAGCAACGCGGTGACATCGCCAGTAGACGCAGTGGGATCGCATAGAACGCCTAGCCGCGGCGCTCACTTTGAGCATGCACAAAACAAACGCCGTACAAGATATACAAACAAACTCATTTCACTATGACGGCCTATATCCAGGTCAAGCAGAAACACCAAGATGCAGACCTCATTCTTACACGACGAAGGATGAGGGCCCAAGGGCGTATGAGAGTTGTGGTTCAATCATGGCTGGACGAAGGCAGAAAGTTGCAGCAAGGCCACTATCACCGACTCATGCCTGAGCTGCTGTGTGAAGATCCTGCTAGTTACTTCAACTAACTGAGTGCAACACGCACACTCTAAAGGAAAGGGCTCGAACCAGGATTAAAACTTACTAATCTAGTATTGCGACGGCACTTTCAAAGGAAGAATTGTGAGATCCCCACACAGACATGTTCTGTTGGCGGGTTTTGGTCACTGCTGAGGTGAAAACGCAGTGCACGTAGTGGAAGCGCCGTAAGAGCGCCGTGAAAGCGCAGTGCACGCAGTGGAAGCGCCCTAAGAGTGCAGGCAATCGCCAACAAGAACTCCGTAGGAACGCGATAGAACGCCATGTGAGCTCCGTAGCAACGCCTTGGTCGCAGTGAGGACGCCGTGACATCTCCATCATCACGAAAAATATCATGTTTTTCTTGCGATCTCACGGCGTTCTGGAAAATTAAACAACGCCGTGGAAACGCAATGGAAACGCGCTATAGTGACAGGGCCTTTACGTTGTTATATGTGCTAAATGAAACATTGTGCAGATGGCGCTACGTTACGTGGTTTAAAATGGGTTCAACGGACGCTATGTATTTATTGTACCTGACGAAGACTGTAAAATGAAAACCTGTTGTATAAATATTTTCGAAATTCTTGTGTTTTTTTCAACTATTTATTATTTATTTATTATTACAACTGGTAGATAAACAGCTGTATTATATAACACTGTGCAAGTATGTTCATATGTTATGAAAATTGCATATTGTGTTATTTGAAATAAACGTATCGTATCGTATAGAAACTATATCGTTTATTCTATTATTTATTTTGATTAATATGGACATTGAATTGCTCAAAAAGTGTTCATATATTCTATGTATCAAAGAGGTAGAAACTGAAGTTGGTTTAAACGTTGAATCATTAACTTTGATAAACAAAGTACAGAAAAATATGTTATGCATTGGCATTAAATTTTATTGCGCAATCAGACAAAATATCCAGTTATAATTGTTATTTGATGTCAAAAAAAACAACGCGTACGGGTTATCAAATATTAAATTTAATTTTAATTAACCAATTACATATAAAGTACCATGATTTAGTTATTTTTCATATTTATGTTGAATCTACATCTTAGCCGTTTACGCAGACAAAAATAACCTGCTATAGAGATGTGACTGCCCAAAAGATAACCTCGACGGATTACTTAATATTGCATAAACCATTTACAATTAAAGTAATCTTGTTTAGTTATTTGTAGTATTTATTTCTAGTATTTATGTTAAATATTCTGAGTTTTCCTCCCAGGAGTGTATATTCTGTGATAGTTATGTGCTGGCCGCAAATTTTACAAGTTAGAATTATTTGATATTCAATAAAGTTTTAAAACATGTACAAATAAGGTAGTTGGGTTCAATTATTCGAAGTATGTATCTTTATATTCCATTTTATTTGTGTACTTTAATATGCATATTTCGATTTTCTTGCCGTGTTATATTTATGTGCTGGCCCAAATAGTAAGTGTATAGGTTAGTTCATATCGAAAAATGTTTAATTGACATTCAGCAAATAAAGTAACCTGGTTCAGTTATTGGCAGTTTTATGATGACCTCATTTTTGTACTTAGAGAAATCTATCCTGTTACAGTTATCTGTTGGTCCAAAAGTAACGTGTACGGGTTAAATGATATTGAATAGTTTTTGATTAACCGTTTACGCGTAAAGTAATTAACACAGTTATTTGTGTTGACTATCTCACTCACTCACTCTTTCTCTCTCTCCTCTAACTCTCGCACGCAAGCATGCACATTTGTTTTATGTATTATACATTATAATACATACTTACTGTACTTCTCAGTTGTGTACTCAGACAAAAAGAATATGTTAAAGATATGTGTTGGTAGACGTTATTTTTTTGGCCAACAAATAACTACTACGTTTTTTTTTCTGGGTACACACATGAGCGGTAGACTCAAACAAATCTACCAAAAATAACTGACCCAGAATACTATTGTTAGCCAAAAAAATAACGTCTACTGAATTTTTCGATTTAAGTTTATTAAACAATTTACAAATAAAGTAATCTGGTTCAGTTACTGGTTCGTAGTTTAATGATAAATTTCCCTCTCCGTTGTGTACTTATACAAAACCAACCCAACCCGTTACAGTTATTTCTTGGCCCTTAAAGTAACGTGTATCGGTCACATGATTATTGAATAACGTTCAATAAACTATTTACACATGAATATCTGTAATCTAGTACAGTTATTTATGATATTAATAATCGTCCCTCTTTTCTGCATGGCGCAAGCTAGCACAAACGCACAATTGTTATATGTATAACAGAACAGAACATTTCTTTTATTTGTGCACTTATCTAAAACTAACATGTACAGCCCAAATAATAACGTGTACGAGTTACATGATATTGATAAAGTTTAATACACCTTTCACTAATAAAGTATTCTTGCACAGTTTTTGAAATATCTGTGTTGACTCTGTTATATGTTATTGTTTGCACAAAAAGTAACGAGAGCGTGTAACTTGATATTGGATAAATTCTTATTATCAAATTACAAATACAGTATCCTGGTTTAAGTATTTTAGTAGATAAGTTGATTCTACCTCAGTGTACTCAGATATGAAATAACATGTAATAGTTATTTTGTTGAACAAAAAGTGTAACTTCTACGGGTTACTTAATATTAAATGATGTTTAATAAACCACGCACACTTAGAAAAAAAGTAACCAGGTGCAGTTATTCGTAGTTTATGATTTTTTACTTCGAAAAAATACGGTTACGTGTTACATGATATCGATAAAGGTAAATACATCAATCACAAATAAAGTAACTTAGTACAGTTATTTGTAATATTTGTTTTGACTCTCTCTATCTCTCTCACTCTCTCTCTTCTGGGGCTAGGCGGCGTGGGCAGTAATATGCATTTCCAATAATGTTTATTAACAAGCTCAATCAAACCGAGTCTGCAATATTTTCATATTTGTCGTGTTCGATGGCTTTCAAAGTTCCCTTTCATCTATCTATCGGTCAGTCGGTCTGTCGGTCGGTCGGTCGGTCTAACGTCTATGGGAGACTTCGTTTCGAATTTATTTTATACTACTCAAAATTTGATAGGGATAACTTATAAGATTGCGTTTTTTCTCGCATAAATTTTAAACGTAAACATATTTGCTGTGATTCTGAAAATTTGTTTATTTGACATTAGCTTTGTGCCAGTTTTATCATTAGAATAATCTAAATGTATAAAAAATTACTTATTTAGGGTTAATGAAATTAAAAAGCGATCTCTATCAAATTTTGAGTAGTAAATAATAATATGACTAGTATAGATCATCTAGAAGTTTCGTCATTGATCAATGTCACACTGCTCTGACGAACGTTTAGAGACATCGCCATATAAAATGTCTGACCGACAGGTGGCGCTTTTGTAACACAAACCCAAAATCAATCGCGATTTCTAATGAAATTAGTAAACAGTGCTTTAACCGTATTTTTCCACACTGGGCAAAGTGAAATTTAGGTGATATGATATCGAGTTACAAATTCAGGTATATGGTTTATAAAACAAAGGACGTTTAAGTACTTGCCTCAGTGGCGGATCCAGGGACGGTTCGGGGAGTTCGGACGAACCCCCCTAATTTCTGTAATTTTTTTGTTCAAGGGTGGTTCGAGGTTCGAAGTTTGTAGGTATTAATCGATATGACTGATTTGCAGAAAGAAATCGATGACCAGTTGGTGCTACATTGTTTCATTTGGCGGCAAAAAAATGCGACCTTCGTAGTAGTCTTGTGTGTCAAATATTAGACTTAAAGCATAGTGCATACTCTCAATTTAAACCTGTGTATTTCCAATAAACAACTTCGAACCCTTGCACACTTGCCACTGTAGGCGGCCAATCTGCTTTTAATCATGTGCGCAATAATACAGTTTAAAAGTTTGTGTCGCCGTAGGTTGTGTCTTTTCGATTTCCAGCTGGCAGGGCGACAGTCTAAAAACCGTTTTCACACGACGACAACGGCGTTCCATACTAATATCCAAATTACAAGCCAAGTTTTGAAGTGTCTGTTTTTTTTTAAAACGAGGTCTTCAGACGTACTGATCGCCTCTGTGAAATTAGAGCGTCTGAATGGTTTATTTTAATACCGTTAAAATATTTAATTAAATGACGATTGCCGGTAATTTCCGAGAATTAGATTCATTTTATGAGACGAGAAACCTGATTGGTTTGGAGTTTCTTGTGATATAATTGGTCCGTTTTTCAAATAATAGTTGAATTTCGCGCATTCTTCTTCACTGTGAAAATTTTTCGTTACCGCGCACACAAATAGTTCTTGGATTGTTGTTTATAAAAAAGTGAATTATGTATATCAGGAATCGCCACACTCACAAACACAGCCTCCCCGCGCAGCGAAACTTGTCCACATTTTAAAAGTAAAGAATTTTTAAATAAATACGAATATAGAATAAATCGAGTCGCGAATGTAGGGATTTTAATGATAATTTCATTAAAAAAGAAGTGAGCAAGATGTATCTCTATGTTTGAAGTTTAAAGATAATACTCCGATTCAATGCTGAAAAATAAACCTTGTATGATCGGTCTAGTTAGAACATCAGTTTCCTGATCTAGGTCTAACTATCTAGTATTATGAGAGTTAAGGAAAATTATACACACCAAAACTAGGAAATGCACATTAGAGTTATATTACTTGTTTGTCATTTGGATTAAGCATAACATTTAACAAAATATAGGAAGGGAAACCAATCGTGTTTTTATGACAAGATAACATTAAAGTATTGTTAATAATTTATTACAATTATTAGTTACTAATTAATATAATTTAAAAAGATAATTTTTCCATTGAAATTCCAACGTGCCTTCCTTAACATTGGATATTTAATTGAGGTGGGGATAAACAAACTGTCGCACAATTTACAGTAGAGTTATATGAAGGAAACCCGAAATGGGATAAAACTACTGACAGAATATCTTTTATCAAACAGCTTATCAATTGCATTATTGCAGGATTGCATAGCACTGTCAAAATATCTTAAATATGGACGTGAATAGGAAATGATTCTTCGATAACGAAGAATATATCTGCTTTCGACGATTTGTGAGTTTTGTTCTTAACCCTAGAAATAGATTGAATTTCATTGGATTCGAAAGGCATGTAGGGATTTTATTTTTTTTTTTAAAGAAGTGAACATGAGGTATCGTATCCAGTTTTAAGTCAGAAGAGTATAATCCGATTTTACGACGAGTTATTATAGTAACATGATCGGTGTAGTAAGAACATGGTAAAATGTATAGTAATTATGTCAGGAGAATATTTTCGAAGTCAGCTCATTCGTAATAATGGAAACTTGCAATAATGATGAAAGACACTTCGACCTGCAATGAGTGAACACCACCAGCCTTAGCGGATTAAATAAAATGAGAGAAACCACAAATAGTGGTTAATGGCAATGTGGTGATGTACAATGCACACGAACGATAACTATAGCTGGTCCCGTTTTAACATTCTCTCTTCATGTTCCCTTATATATTCACGTATAGTTATCAGAGGAACACATCATTATTATTTATCTCTCTTTTATGCACGACGCAAGCTAGCACTCACGCATACTTGTAATATGTATTACACACACGAAGTATACTTATCTGTTGTGCAGGCAACAATAACATGCTATAGTTATTTTTGGTCCAAAAAGTAAACACACGGTTTCTTGATATTGAATAAAGTTTAATAAAACATTTATAAATAAAACCTCGTTTAGTTATTATAATTGTTTATGTCAACTCTTTCTTTCTCTCTTACTAATGAAAGCAAGCACAAAAGCACATTTGTTGTATGTATAACACACAGTAATCAGTTGTGAATAATGGCAAATACATTTTCGATATATAAGTATAATCACGCAATATCGTTTTGTTCTGGCAATTCCAATCCCTATTTGGATTTACACAGTTAGCACATTGATAACAGTCATATCACACAGAATAAAGAGTTAAACAAATTTATTTATTGGAGAGCACGCGACATAGACCCTGATCACACTGACTGGAGAAGCACGCAATGATCTGGGTCTACAATGGTCTGATATGTGACAAATGTTGTGATAAGTAATTGAAATCGTTTGTAAGCTGCTTTGTGCTTTTATTAAACACACAAACATAGCTTTGCTTTGCACCTTTTCATACAGTTATTATGCAAATATTTATATTCAACTATCAATAATTAAAAGCTGATTTATAAGTTACATATGCGTTTTATGAACCATACCATAATGTATAATATCGATCATTAACACAATTGGTATACATAATGTTGTCTTAAACTAAAATAAAAGACCAAGACCACTAACAAAAATTTTCAATTTAATTTTCGAAATTAACAAAAATTTCCTATGTAGAAATACATGTTACTGATATGAAAATGAATAGGTTTTTCTTAGTATCAAAGTAAATTGACGCTATTAATTGACACAGTTTCTACCCAAATTTTGGCCCTAGTCCAGGAAGTAACTGTCATTAACATGATAAAGCGTTTATCTACGGATCATAAATTAATTGTAGTATCTGAGAAGATGCAACTGAATTCGAATGTTTCAACATGTACAATGCGTAAATATGTAATCTATCTTATGATCGCAGTACGCTCACATAACTTGAAATGATTGCCTGCTCTCCTAACTAAAGCGTATATACTTGAAATGCAATGTATTATGTTTGCAATAAATTTATTTAATTCTTAACTTTATATTTGTTAAACTGTTTTCGTTTCCATTAACTTATTTAGGTGTTCTGTTAACAATTATTTTCTTATTTTTTGAGCGTGAGTGATTTTAACAATTTATCAAAGCTTTTTGTTAATTCAGTTGGATCATACAATCTTTGAAATTTAAAAGTAAATATCATTAGATATTTTTATTGAGCAAATTAAAAAAAAATCATTCAGATAGTGCTCGAGTTACGCTCTTGACCTTTCCGCATGAAGGCATAGGGGAGACAAACTGCATTTTTTCTCGTTTACGAGTGTACGAGTTGTCTTTCTTACAATACAATTTACTCCATAAACCTATCAAATAACGCAGCGTGGTTACATTAAAAAAGTTCATGCCTCTCTTCAAACGGCTTGCGTAAAGATTTAATGGCCATGCGTATCGGAAAATATCATTTAACATGACGCAATACATATCAATTAACCAGAAAAAAATTATGGCATCACTTGAAAAAATTCTGAGCATGTTTTATAAGCGTTTAAAAACGCGTAATTTGTGAAAAATTGACTTCATTTTTCATAGAAAAATACGCTTTTCAAAGGTTTTAAGTATAATGAATGAACAGAAAACACGATTTTCAACGAACAACAATCAGAGAGAAAAAAAACACCTATTTGTTTTTAAAAATATTGCAGAAGACCTCGTAAAACCGAATATATTTGCATCAAAATGTTGACCGCAAATTCGGTTAGTTTTTAATCTATATAAGTTATAAAAAATGTAACTATCGCAAGTTACACCCCTGACTGTTTAACGGGTGCAAAATTAGTACCCACCGGAATGCCTATTACTTGTTTATAAATAGATACATTTATTATAGATACATTTTTATAAAAAAATAGTTCAAATCAGCAGGTCACTCTTTAAAAGATGTAACTATTCAACCTGTAGAAAACCGTGGGCTCCAATTAAACAGACAGTCGGTGCCCAATAGGTTTTATTTTAAGTTATTCGCTGTTTTGATCATTTGTGTTAATCGGTTGCCATGCGTTATTTTATGTCTGGTTTTCTGTAAGAACAGCAATCAGTGATTGTTAAGTGTTCATCGGTTAAATAGATTTTTCATGGGTTGCTGTTAAACATTAGTTTTCATCTTTTTTGTTCTATCGGTGGTATGGTATTAGTTGATCGGTTGTTTATCGGCGGCCCATCTTATATATTGGTTGTAGACAGTTTGTCGGTCGGCGAAATCGGTTCTAGACAGGTTGTCGATCGGTAATTAATATTACTATTATTATTATTATTATTATTATTATTATTATTATTATTATTATTATTATTATTATTATTATTATTATTATTATTATTATTATTATTATTATTATTATTATTATTATTATCATTATTATTATTATTATTATTATTATTATTATTATTATTATTATTATTATTATTATTATAGTTAAATGACCAGCGTCCGGATAAATAGTCCATGGCAATGTTGTCGATTCTGATGTTTCAGGTGGGAAAGGCGAATAGGTGTTAGCGGTGGTAGTACTTGTGGACAGTGTTCTCGTTGATGTGGTAGAATCTTTATTATAGAAACAATAGTAGGGTCAAAACATTTTTCATATGTTAATATTATGAACAATCAGGTCACTCTTTAGAAGATGTACATGTAACTATTCAACATATAGAAAAACATAATTTCGATAACAACAATTATAATAAAATAATAATAATTATTATTATTTTAATATAAATAATATTTATAATTCAATTATTTTTATTAGTCTAAGTATTTTTATTATTATTATTATTATTATTATTATTATTATTATTATTATTATTATTATTATTATTATTATTATTATTATTATTATTATTATTATTATTATTATTATGACCTGCGTCCAGGATAATTGTTGGTGGCAATGTTGTCGATTCTGGTTTTTCAGATGGGAAAAAAAAGTCAAATAGGTGTTGGCGGTTGTAGTACGTGTTAACAGTATTCCTGTTGATGTGGTAAAATCTTTATTTATATACTGAGCCAAAATGAAAACTTGACCAAATAACATGGGCAACTCCTATTACATTAATGATGCCAGTGAATGCAAAAATCTGGAGGAATGTAATCACCAATATGTTCTCAGATAAATGTCTACCACGTAATATGTATGTGTTTGCTATAAGCACTTTGTGTTTAATGCAATAAATGTGATTGTTGTTGTTGTTGTTGTTTATGTTGAAAATTGTCGGTTCAGTATCTATCGGTTAAAACAAATAAACAAAGAAAAGCATTAAGTGGTTGTGGAATATTAAGCGTTGGATTTTGTTCTGATTTTAAATAAAAGGGAGGTAATTTGCTAAAACGGATATTTAAGTAACTGTATCTTATTCCTTTGCATCAGTGGGCTTTTAAGATTGTGTTTTTCCTTCTCTACATGTCATAAACGTCTAAAGTTGACAGTCAAATTATCTGTTTGAGACTTTTATGTTAACAATTATTGATCTCATTATTTTTTAGGAAAGAGGAGAAAACATTGACCCCTTTAAAAAAATTACAATGTCTTTCCGATTCATCAAATGTCCAGATATGTGCAAATGCCACAAGTTAAATGAAATATTAAATATATCACCACTAAAAAAAATATTTGAATTAAAAAAATGGTAAGTTTTCATTTTCGTTTAGTATAGAAACAATAGTAGGTTCAAAATATTATATATAAATATCTCAAACAATCAGGCCACTTTCAAAAGATGCAACTATTCAACCTGCAGAAAAACTTACATTCGATACTAGTACTTTAAATGCATTTAAATTAGAGCTAGGCTTATATCGGAACATAAATATATTTATTTACGTCAAACGTTTTCCTACTTGATTTAAATAAAAATAATAATTATAAAAAGAGCAACATTTAAATAAATCCTGATTTTACATTTTTGATTTGCTTGAAATACAAATGTGAAAATCAATGTCGCATGGGATAAGGACTAGTGACAACATCAAAAGAAAATAACGTGTTCATTGTTCCACTTGTGACCTTCATGTTTTTAAACATTCTGGTAGACAAAAAAAGCTGTTTGGCTTCTCTATCCGTATCAACTCATTTACTTTATGAAGTTGGAAGCCGTACTCATTTTTATAATTGGAATGTTCTTAGACCACACATTGACTTGCAATCTGATCACCAAAGACATTTCCTGAAAATTTCCTTTTAAATTACGGAAAAGGTTTTATTGACCGTCCAAGTATATTTAAAGATAAATATGTTGAATTGCCATTGTCTGTACCTAAATATTTAAAGAATACTGAAACACGCATTGTTTGTTCTAAATACAACAAGCTATTTTGAAACACAATTTTCAATGTTATTACGTAATTTACCGATTGTTGAACATACACCCAAATCATGAGATTATTCAAATTCAAAATTTCGATATCAATAAAAAACAATATATGAATATCAGGAATCGCCACACTCAAAAAACACAGCCTCCACACGCAGCGAAAAAGAAGAGAGGAAGATAGCGCGCATGTTTTATATAAGTATGTCAATTCAAATAGGACGCCACAAACAATTAACGAAGAAGAGAACCTTTGGGGATACCGCCTTGGAACGGTCAGTGGCAAAACAAAATTGCCACTAGGGGTTTAAACCAGGTTCTAGGGTGCACCAACCTCACACTTGCCCCAATAGGTTCTCGTTTCACAAAACAAGTACAAATTGTCTTGGTGAAATAACTCCAACCCACCCATCAGCTCAACAATGTTGCATGCAAAAGCATACAAACATATAAACATAAGAATTTAATAGCATTGCAAAGCTAAAGGGTACTCAATGATCTTTCAGAGACCAGAGCACCTGGAGTTAAATCAGCAAGAACACGATGACAGGGATAAAAGAAACAAATCGAGCTTCTAGGTTCTTTTAAGAAAAGATTTCCCCATAAACCTTCATAAACTCTTACACCCCTGTCACCGTCGTGCAACCAAAGAGGTAAGCATAATGATCAATTGTAGATAGGTTAATCACCAGGCCTGCAGAGCGCTGTAAAATATCATGTTGATAACCTTTCTTTTTAAATTTACAGATGTTTTTTTACGAATAACCGGGAGAAATTAACATCGCCTTTTATCTTCTTAAGTTTATAAATTAAATCTCCATAAAAAACTGGCTGTGAAATTCCTTGTTGCATTAGTGATTTTAAACTGCAGCTGTATTTATGAATTAGATCTGGATATCGGCGATAAAACTTGCAGAAGGTTTTCCTTAATTTGTGATATCGATAACCTTGTTTTAAAAATGTTCCTGTAATGCAAAGATTACGTTCATTGAAATCATTCACATCGTTGCAAGCTCTTGAAAAGCGAACAAGCTGTGAGATATAAACCCCGTAAGAAGTTGCACGAGGAACATCGCCGTCTAGAAACGGAAAAATTACTATATTAAAATTAAAATCATCTCTTTAATCATAAATTTTAGTAGTGACGTAACCATTTTCGATTGATAGATTTAAATCAAGAAAGTTTGCTTGCTTTTTAGAAGTGTTCGCTTTATTAAGCCGTAGTTCTTTAGGATAAATCTTATTAACCAATGAAGGAAAATGGTTATTATCTATATTAAATAAATCATCAAGGTACCTCGAGGTGTTGTTAAAAGCTGTAATAATATCATCTTGATGTTCGTTAGAAAGAGATAACATAAAATCTCTTTCATAACAGTTAAAAAAACAGATCAGCAACAAGGGGTGCACAATTAGTACCCATTGGAATGCCTATTACTTGTTTATAAATAGAGGTACCAAATCTCAAATAAATATTATCCAATAAAAATGTGAGCGCCTGGATAAGGTCTTGACAGGTCCATGAAGTATAATTATCGTAAGAACCATCTGTAGAGAATGCCCTATGTTCATTATAAGCAATAAATGTCTTATTTTCTCTAGCAAAAGTTTTTTTTCAATGAGACTGGTAAGCTTGTCTCTTATTAAATTATGAGAGAGAGAAGTATACAAGGTAGAAAAATCATATGTAGACAAACAGAACGCCTGAAAATTATTTGATTTAAGTTTCTTCAAAACGTCATTTGAATTTTTTATAGACCAAAATAAATTTTTGCCAGTAGTTTCAAAATCTTTTTCAAAATACCTAATTACATTTTCTTGTATAGCTGTAAGACAAGATGTTAAGAGCACGGATAACTTTGTTGTTGTACAAGAACTAGAGTTAGCGATAAATCTTGCTTTGTACGGCGTTTTGTGCATTTTAGGCAACCAATACATAGTAGGTACTTTGTCTTGCTCAACACTGATTCAAAATTTTGTAATTTTTAGAGTGTGTGCAGTACCAATATCACTCTCAGATGAAGAAGTCAGTGTATAAGCATTAGTGCTATTTAGCTCTTCAGTTTGAACATTTATATAGTGTATACGTCACACTATAATAACATTATTTGAAGCCTTATCAGCAGGTTTTAAAACAAATTTGTTGTGAAAATCTTGAATACCCTTTTTCAAATGACGAAAGTTAAAACGCGTTCGAGGTGGTGGTAAAGCTATGTTTCTTTTATAGAAGGAAATACGAGTGTCAAGTATTTTAAATATTTGTTTTTGCCAGTTTGAAAGAGCATTAGAATCAGCATGTTCTCGTTTACACCATTTTTTGCAAAAAGAGTTTCAAGACTCTGCAATTTCCGCACCACAGGTATTAAAGTCGATGTCCGATGGAATTCTGTATTTTGGACATTTTGAAATTAAATTGCGGATTCTAAAGTCTTTGATAACATTTAGATCCCCTGTAGCGATATGACCGGCAGGTTGATAGCAAAAATTTTGAATTAGAACAGTCTCAAAATAATGGTGTGTTTTCAACAATCTGTAAATCCGAGGTAATTTTGAAATGAAAATTGTGTTTCTAATAGGCTTGTTATATTTATAACAAACGATGGGTGTTTCAGTATTCTTGAAATAATTAGGTATAGCCGATTCAACAGTTTTATCTTTAAATATACTTGGAAGGTCAATAAAATCTATGCCATTATTTAAAAATGAATTTTAAAGGAAATGTCTTTGGTGATCAGATTCCAAGTCAATGTGTGGTCTTAGAACATGCCGAGTGTAACACTGAGTAAGGCTTGCAACTTCATAAAGTGGATGAGTTCTAATAACAATATCATCGGCTTCCTTATCCACTTTTTGTAAACTTGAAATAGAAAGAGAAGCTAAACGCGACAGCATAGCATGTCTACCATAATGTTTTAAAATATTTTGAAGGTCAGGAATAGAACAATGAACACGTGATTTTCTTTTGATGATACCATTAGTCCTTATCCCATGTGACCTCGATTTTCGTTTTCGTATTTGAAGCAAACCAAAAATGTCAAAATCAGGGTTTTTTGATATGTTGCCTTCTTGATAAATATTATCATTTAAACCAAGTGGATAAGGAGTTTGTAGTTTTTTTTATCCAATTATCTTCTGAAACAAGTCTTGCTCCAATTGTAAATGCTATTGAAGCACTGTTATCAAATATAATTTTTCCACAGGTTGAATAGTTACGTGTTTTAAACCGAGCCTGCAGTATTTTCATATTATTCGTGTTCGGTGGCTTTCAAAGTTCCCTTTTCATCTATTTTAAAGTGTGGCCTGATTGTTTAAAATGTTTATATAAATATGTATTGATTTTATTATTGTTTCGTATTTTAGAACAGTGCTGACTAAAACGTGTTTTCAAAGGGCGTCCCGTCTGTCCTACATATTGAATGCCACAATTTAAAGTGTTTCAAGTTAAAACATAAACGATATTATCTGTTTGTCAATCAACATCTGAATTAATATTTACTGAAAAAGTTCTACCATTAACAGTTGATTTTGTAGTTGAGTTACATTTTAAAAAACTACAGCACCTACACCTCTTTAAATTACACTTGTATATAAAAGGATACGATCTGCGTCTTCCGTAGTTTAGTTTTATAGGCGTGGAAATGTTCATATCGTTGCAAAAAGAATATTAATGATTTAAAAGACATTAGATCCTAACATTAAATCAAAGGTCTGAAATATAGAATTCCATCGGACATTGAATTTAATACCTCTCGTGTGGAAATTGCAGTCTTTAGACTCTTTTTGCAATAAATGGTGCAAACGAGAACAAGCTGAGCCTAATGCACTTTCTAATTGGAATAGACAAACATTCAAACAAATTGGCACTCGTATATTCTTCCATAATAGAAACAAAGTTTTATTACCACCGAAACCTCGTTTTAAATTTCGTCATTTGAAAAGGGGAATTCAAACTTTTCACAACAGATTTTCTAACACCTGCTGATTTGGCTTCAAAAAGTGTAATTATTGTATGACGTATACACAATATTAATATTTAAACTGATAAGCTTAATAGTGCTTATGCTTATACACCGACTTCTTCATCACATATAGTGTTGATGCACACACCCAACATATTACACAATTTAGAATCAGTGGTGAAGGAAAACAAGATAACAGACCTTCTATGTATTGGCTGCCTAAAATGTACAAAACATATAATACATGTGAAACAAAGTTTTTCGCCAGTACTTGCAGACTTACTTATTTATAGGTACTCTTAACAGCCATGGTGTAGAGCCATAAAAACATTTAATGATGTATGGCGAAAAGGTTTCCGAAACCACTGGCAAACATCTACACTTAACAACTTTTCTAAGTATACACCTGCGTACTGGGGCATTACTGGCTTGGAAATTGAACTGTTGCTCCAAAACTTTCAATAAAACATACAATAAATACTAACTGATTTATCAGTAAAATAGTGTTTTAAAGGACAGAAAAATGTCTGCTTACAATCATTTAGAGTAATGAGACCAACAGAATACAAATTCGCATTAGTGAATAAAGAGTATGACCACCATCAGCGCGTATAACTTCAAGACAAATTGATCTTTTTGAGCTTATACAGTGCTGAATGACTTTTTTTATATAATCCTAAGCCCATTCCTGAAGAAGCCCATTTCAAGTTGCATGGTTGGTCCCTCCTGTTTCGTACGCATATTCCAAGATCACACAACAGATTTTCAATTGGATTTAGATCCTGAGTTCTAGCGCACAATCGAAATGTTCTCACTTTGTTCACCTCAAGAAAATGTCTGGTGTTCGCCAAACGATGACATGGAGCACCATCATGCATAAACTGCATGCGCCTTTGTGCTTGAAGACGTGAAAAGACAACCAGAACAAGGACTTGTCGCTATAATCTTCAGAATTTAAGTTCCATTAGATTAAAACTGCTACAGTCCTATTGACTATTGACACGACAACCCACAGCGTTATTACTGATCACCCATGATAAAAAAATCCGCTTCAACGATATTTTCGCAATTTAACCGTTGATCGCTGAAGGTGACCATATACGTTATGAACTATTTTTATGAATTTGTTTTCTGTAGGTGTCAGTATTCTAAATGATTGTAAGCAGTCAGTTGTCCGTCATTTTGAATAATATTTTACTAATAAATCAATTAGTATTACTTGTGTGTTTTTTTGAAAGTGTTAGAGCAATACTCGTTTCTCAATAATTATCAAGCCAGTAATACCCTAGTACGCAGGTGTAAATTTGGAAAGTTGTTAAAATAGATGAAATGGAACTTAGAAGACTACAACAAATATAAAAATAACGCAGGCTCGGTTTGATTGAGCCTGTTCATGGGCAGTAATGGTTATGCTTTTTACTGCCCACGCCGCCCAGGCGCGGCTTGAGAGCAACAGATTATTTACACCAATCAACAGTACAATTTTGATCCATCCCAAACGATGGTATGCAAATGGCGGTGAACATGGAACCTTTAATTCTGTATTTTCAGATTAATACAATTCCAGGCTCAGCGGCATATGGTCCCAAGATAAAAGAATGGGTTTGCCCTAAACGAGAAAACAATGGTCGGAACTAAACAGAATAGAATGTTGAGAGGGGATCTTAGAATATAAATCCTGCATATCACAGACAACGCCAAAGCCAAATTTAAAAAGCAGGAAATACATCCCTTGGGGTGATTGAACAATATCCAAATTTATATTGGCTGGGATATTGAAACCATCTATCTTTAAACTGGCCGAAATATTAAAAACAAAAGTAAATTTAGAAAATGTGAAATATGCAAATCAGGAATCGCTACATTCAGAAATAACAGCCTCCCCACACAGACAAGCAGAAAAGAGAGGAAGAGAGCGTGGTTAATGAAATGATCAGTTTAAAAAAAGGCACCACTAACAATAAACAAAAATGGGAACCCGAGGGGTTACCGCCTTGGAACGGTCAGTGGCAAATCAAATTGCCACATGGGGCAAAGGTTCAAACCAGGTTCTAGGGTGCACCAACCTCACACTTGCCCCAACAGGTTCTCATATCACAAAACAAGTACTGTCTTGGTGAAAAAAAAACTAAGAAGTACTATTAACAAAGTACATAAATATCGTTCTCGATGACCTTGAAAGGACGTAACTGATAACATCACTAATTAATCAGCACTAATTAAACAGCACTGTTAAGTGTATTTCGGTCTATTATAAACGAAGCTAAAATCAAATAATTTTAGGAGTCTTGTTTGTCAACTTAATATGATTTTACTACTTTTATAAACAAGTAGGCATCCAAATAGGTTCTTATTTTGCTCCCCTTGTTGCTGATCTTTTTTTTTACGAACATTGAGAAAACAAACAAGTAGAAATCCTAAAGGGTTTTAATTGTGAGCCCCTTGTTGCTGATCTGCTTTTACATGTTGTATACCGTTATGAAAAAGACTTCATGTAATCTCTTTCTACCAAACATCAAGGTGATATTATTAATCAGTGCTGTTATCGGTTACGTCCATTGAAGGTTGTTGAACACGATATTTATACACTAAGTTAATAATACTTCTAAACTACAGACATAATGTTTAAATCGTTAAAGTTGTGAAAATATTAATGGAAGAGTTTAGAATCTTGCTCAAAATGAACTAGGTCATGATTTGTTTTTTTTTTTCTTTTCAATGACATGCCAATCATTTGCATAATGATGAGGTGATGGTAAAAATGGAACTCTTAGTAAGAAAAGAAGCACACCTTAAACAAGAATAGATATTGGTGAATTTGTTTTAGCATTAAAGTTTTAAGTTGGCGTATGTAGTTGTTGCAAAATTATAGACAACGTACTTGAAAAAGTAATCTTTAATCTATTCAAATTTAGTCTAAAAGTAAATTTAATCTAAAAGTAATCTTTAAAAGTAATCTTTATAAACAAGCAATAGGCATTCCAATGAGTACTAATTGTGCACCCCTTGTTGCTGATCTGTTTTTATACTGTTATGAAAGAGATTTTATGTTATCTCTTTCTACCGAACATCAAGATGATATTATTACAGCTTTTAACAACACCTCGAGGTACCTTGATGATTTATTAAATATAGATAATAACCATTTACCATCACTTGTTAATTTGATTTATCCTAAAGAACTACAGCTTAAGGCTGTGTATGCTGGATGTGGACATTCCTGATATGCATTTTTTTAAATAAAGCGAACACTTCAGAAAAGCAAGCAAACTTCCTTGATTTAAATCTATCCATCGAAAATGGTTACGTCACTACTAACATTTATGATAAAAGAGATGATTTTAAATTTAATATAGTAAATTTTCCGTTTGTAGACGGTGATGTTCCTCGTGCAACTTCTTACGGGGTTTATATCTCACAGCTTGTTCGCTTTTCAAGAGCTTGCAACGAAGTGAATGATTTCAATGAACGTAATCTTTGCATTACAGAAAAACTTTTAAATCAAGGTTATCGGTATCACAAATTAAGGAAAACCTTCTGCAAGTTTTATCGCCGATATCCAGATCTATTTCATAAATACAGCTGCAGTTTAAAATCACTATTACAACTAGGAATTTCACAGCCAGTTTTTGATGGAGATTTCATTTATAAACTTAAGAAGATAAAATGCTATGTAAATTTCTCCCGGTTATTCGTAAAAACCATCTGTAAATTTAAAAAGAAAGGTTATCAACATGATATTTTACAGCGCTCTGCAGGCCGTGTGATTAATCCATCCACAGTTGATCATTATGCTTACCTCTTTGGTTGGACGACGGTGGCAGGGGTGTAAGAGTTAATGAAGGTTTATGGGGATTTTTTTTCTATAAAGAACCTAGAAGCTCGATTTGTTTCTTTTATCCCTGTCATCGTGTTCTTGCTGATTTTAATCCAGGTGCTCTGGTCTCTGTAAGATCATTGAGTACCCGCCCTTTGGCGTTGCAATGCTATTAAATTCTTATGTTTATATGTTTGTATGCTTTTGCATGCAACATTGTTGAGCTGATTGGGGGTTGGAGTTATTTCACCATGACAATTTGTACTGCTTTTGTGATTCGAGAACCTGTTGGGGCAAGTGTGAGGTTGGTGCACCCTAGAACCTGGTTTAACCCCCCAGTGGCATTTTGTTCCAAGGCGGTATCCCCAAAGGTTCTCTTCTTCGTTGCTAATGATGACAAATGTGAAAAAAATACACTTTAGTTTATGTAGTAACTGGAGTAAATTATAAGCCATGCGCTTTTTTGGCATATTTTGGCAAATTCTAAATTTAAGTAAAAAGGGGGTCTTTATTAAAGTAATAAAGTAATTGTGTATAATATAGTTTTAATGGTGGATAAAATTCATGTTTCAGGCTTCTATTATTTCTATAACAATATGGGAACAATTTCTGTTTTTGTTTAATGGAGGCCGGCGACAACGGCGTAACCAACGCTAACGCTAGATAGAGTAGGATATCTCCCCTATACCTCAAACAATTCATCTAAAAGCATAAAAAAACAAATACTAATTAACATCGAATTAAATTTAAAAACAATATATATATTCAATAGAAAACTCAAGATTTTATAGTAAACAATTTAAATTACCTGCATCATTAACTGCAGACAATGTTGAGGTAACGTCAGTTGTTGAGAATATGGCAGAGGAAGTTAGCTCCGTTTGTGCAGTTGACACCGTGTAACTTCTGGCATCAGACGTTATATTATTCGATAAGTCTGCAGATGCCGTTGTTTTTATATTTTCGTGATTGGCAATACATGTGGACACATTAATGAGAATGACCAGTATCATTGTTACAGTAGGACCTGTAATTCACCAAAAACAGCTACATGTATGTACATGTAAACTAGCAGGAATGGAGTTTACAATACAGGGAATCAGAAATGGAACTTATATGAGAGACGCTCAGAATGGGATTAAAATGAAGAAGACAGAAATATATTCTGAGACAAAATGTCACGGAAGGTAATTATTATGCGATCAGAAAACAAGGTGAGAATAACCCGAACATGGAATAATGACAGTGAGGTATGAAGCGATTATGAGGAAATAGAACCAGGATGATCATTTGTCCGACAGATAATATGAACTAAGGCACTGCCTCTCTCGGAATCGACGACCAAAAACTAAAAATATAGTGAACAATGACTGCTTATTTATATTATTATTTTGTTGGTGTCTTCTTAACATTTTTAATGTCAGCATTTTAGCAAATGAATAAAACTAAAAACTAATTTTATGCTGTTGTAATGTTTTATTTTATATTACTGTTTATGGTGATACTTCAGAAGCATTATATATAAAAGTCTGCATTCATATAATTATTATTATGTATACTGGCCGCCATTAAAAGGTTACCACTTCTACCATTTGCATTGATGTATTGAAACTGTTCATTATCGCAAAATAGCACTAGAACATTCTTGCAATTTTGGGTACTTCATTGTCTTATCAGGCTTTTTCTGCTGACTTTTCTTAACAATTGAACGTTTCCAATGTTTTCGTTTGAGACAAACTCTGGCGTTTAGTTTCTCAATGTTTGAAAATGGAAAAAAAACAACAAAATGGAAACCAGGTAACTTGAAATAGTCATACTGGTGACAACATAGTTATTGTTTCAAATTCCGTAATAATTAAAACGTTAATAAAGCCATTCAAATTTAATCAATTACTTAGAGTTGTTAGTAATTATGAAAGTAATTATCAAACGTCGTATATGTGGGATCGGGATGATTATTGGAAGAAATTCAGGTTCCTCTATGAAGTGATATTGGGGCAAAAATTATCAATTGCATTCTTTTAATGACATAGCTCTTGTTCCTATTATACTTATTTGCTAAACGAACCTGCATGATGACAGTTTTAAAGAGCATTCTAAGACGGAAAGCATCCCTGATGGACACTGCTACATACGTGTTACTTTTGCAATGATTCTTTGAAATAAATATCCCGTTCTAATTACTACTTAAAACTAACGTCAAAATACATTTCACTATGAAAGCAAACAACACAGACAAGCTATTTATAGTTTTCTTGAAATTTGAAAATATGCCACTATGATAATCAATCATGATGAATAGTGTCATGTAGGATTAGGCAGTAAACAAGATAGAAGTATGCATTGTACGATTTGATATTATGACAACAGGTGGCGCTTTGTTTACGAGGTCGGGCGTTTCCGTATCTGAATAATTAACATTCGTTGATATTTACCGAAATATCCGATAGCATGTAGGACCAGGAACGCCAACGCTACTTCCCCTTATTTAAAGTTCGCCAATATTAGACTTACAAGTGAATCAGAGCTAAAGCAAATAACATTCCGTAATATGCCGGTCATTTTCGTCATTTCCCGTAAAAATTACGATCATCCGCCCTCTGTTGTCAGAATTTACTTGTACATCATTTTATCTTGTGCCTATTTTCAACTTACCTAATGTATTTTTTGTACTTTTTATTCTTCGTAGTTTTTACTTGTGATTTTCTTCACGAATATTTATATTTAGACATGGGTTGTTTAACCATATCATATAGCAAAACCAAAATATCAATTTGCAGATGGTAAAGTCGATACGCAACATGTCAATTACTAGTACCAATGCTGAAAAAGCCACCATGCCTGTTGGAATTGCCAACATGTAAGATAAATGTGTCAGCATGCCAATTGATCGTACCAATAAACGGTATAGCAGTATCCACAGACAAGTTGTAACAGCACACATGCACTTTGTAATTATTGCCTTAATATCATTCCATATTCCTGTGTATATGCTTTATAATGACTTAATTTATTTTCTTAGTGAGCGATCATAAGATAATTTTTACAATCAAACATCAAGACCCAGGCATGTATACAAAATATATATATGGGTAAGATAAGTAACCAACGAACAAACCTTCAGACATAAAGGAACATATCTAAGCACCAGACACGGCGACATCTCCTAGCCAAGAGTGCTGTACATGGTTATAGACGTGCCATCCAAGTTCTCAAAAGAGAAATTTTCCGGCAACGCATATAAACCATAACTATCCACAAATGACCCTCAAACTGCCTAGACATTTACATACACTTATTTTTATACCTATACAAACATGTAGGACAATTACATATACACATCTATTAGCATCGTGTTTCCACCTTTTTTTTGGAGTTTTTATGCATACTAGTGCTATAGACCGAGACACACACAATGAAAGTCAGCTGGATCTTTCGAAAAACTGAATTGAAGATATATACTTAACAAAAATAAAAAGTATATACTTTCCTATTTTTAATTTTGTAAAATTTGAAAACGAAAACTTAGAATTCTCTGTGTGGACAACTTTGCATTTCTGTTATCATTGCAAAGAGAAAAAGTGTTCTTGAAAATCTACAGCCACAACTTAGTTATCTTTTCCTTTGTTGTAATGAGGGTTCTGGGACAAAAATCAGTAATCCTTTGAAGTATTCACATTAATTTGAATTAAATCAATCTTTCCACGTCTTGTGATCAACAAAATCAAAAAAATTCGTGGAAGTAAGATAAATATGGATGAGATAAGTAACCAACGAACAAATCTTCAGACACGGCAACATCGCCTAGCCAAGAGTGCTGTACATGGTTATAGACGTGCCATCCAAGTTCTCAAAAGACAAATTTTCCGGCAACGCATATAAACCATAACTATCTACAAATGACCCTCTGACTGCCTAGACATTTACATACACTTATTTTTATACCTATACAAACATGAAGAGCAATTACATATACACATCTATTAGCATCGTGCTTCATCCTTTTTTTATTTTTGGAGTTTTTATGCACACTAGTGCTACAGACAGAGACACACCCAATGAAAGTCAGCTGGATCTTTTGATACACTGAATTGAAGATATATATTAAGTTAAGGGGAGATAATTCAATTCAAACAGCTAACTTTCGAATTAAGGGATCCCCGAAAGGATCCATGTTCGTGGAAGTAAGATACATATGGCTGAGATAAGTAACCAACGAACAAACCCACAGACATAAAGGAACAGATCTAAACACAAGACACGGAGACATCGCCTAGCCAGGAGTGTTGTACATGGTTAAAATACTGATTGACGATTCCATATTCTTATAAATAGCCCACACATCAAGGACTTTTTAATTAAAAAAAAAAATCAACGGGTTTTATACGACAAACTAGTGTTGTTGTTTTTTTAAACGCGAACTTGTTTATACATTTAAATATGGGTTTTCCCTCCTCCAAGATCGTCATGGAAAGGAAATGTCAAATTGTAGAAATAACTGACTTCTGGATTTCTGCTTCGTAATGAATATAATAACAACAAGATAATAGTGTAAAATTGTTGAAGCAATATATGTTCTAAACAAACAAGGCTTAGCCCGGCCTGTAACTAAAAACAAATAACAAGAGAAAAAGCTCGTCAAAATGTAACTCTTTGCAAAACACAGTTTTGTTTTTTTGTATTTAATAAAAACTGGAATAAATCTTGTTCTTGCAGCAATTTCTCTCTTTGGGTAACTTGGCTTTGTCGTGTCTAAAATTAAACATTGTTACAGAAGCAGCTTCTGGTAACAGTTGTCTCTTTGAAAAACACAGATGTCATTTCCAATTGTCCGATCGACTGTGCATAATTAACCACGCCCCCAAATAATCAAGGGGGACTACTCTAAGCATCTCCGACAGAAACGTCGACTGCTATGGAAATCATTCCAGACAATATTGGCCTTAACTATGTATCTTGCGTATCATTAAAGAAGAAACTGAAGGCACAGGGTTTTGTTTCTGGATCATATTTCCAGAAAGTTGCATTTTACGCGAAAAACGATGATGTGGTTGAAGTAGCTGGCTATGTTTTTCCAAGTCAGCGCAAGAACGACAAACCGCATAGAGCAGTGTTGACTATCAACAAATCTAAGCAACAAGTTGAAGAGTCACAATGTACATGTCAGATAGGGTAGGCTTTTTTATTTTGCAATTTTTTATATATATTTAGATCTACGTTGCATGTTTATTAGCAAAATAAATGCAATATTTGCATGAAATAAAAGCTAATGTAATATTTCGGATATGCCGGTTTTCTGACATTTCACCCCTCGACATTTCGGCCGTAGGCCTACTAGTTAAATGTAGTACACGTTGTTTCACATTTATTAAATTAAGGATAATATGTTTCTTTGAAGTGATATCCAGTAAAAATTTGAAAATCATTATAGTTGGGCCTAAACTAATATATTGTTTGTTTCCCCATCCACGACCGACCCGAATAAATCGGCGCGACCAGAAAAATTTTATCGCCGAAATCTAAATTATATTTGTTTTTATTTGGTACTAAAATCTGGAGATGAAAATGCATTTATTTGTAACCAGTTTGATTACAAATCCGGATGACTTGGTCTTTTGCAGAAAGGCATTCATCTACAATAATAATCATGTAAACTTTGTACCTATTCAAATTGTATAGTTTTTTATTTCTCCTTGCAGTTATTCTACATGTGGATCATTCTTCGAAAAACTTTCAAATAAAAAAAAATATTTTGATCTACCTACCTACCCATACTTCATCTGCCTGGGTCGGGATGGGGAAACAGAGAATATTTTAAGTCGGGCCTTATTTAAATATAGTTTTAAAACTGCTACTGTGCAAAGTTGTTTCATTGCTGGATAGGTCACATGTTGAATTATCTTCATTGATTACCGGATATCTTGTATTATTACAGGTTAAAAGCAGATGGACCTTGCTCACATGGTGTTGCTGTGCTGCTACTGTTGGAGCAGTGGAAAATGGCAGGATACAAGCAAGTTCCAGCTATGCTGTCATGTACAAGCCTGCCACAGCAATGGGACAAGCCCCGGGGTGAACGAATTGAACCAGAGCCTGTATCCACCATGATCATAGCCAAGCCAAGTAATACCAACAGAAAAAGGAAGCCAGTTATTACTTCATTTACAGATAACAGGTATTTAAGATCATTATTGCATAGACTGATAGTGTAGATAATCTTTTTTTACATAATACTTAAAATCATTCTTATTTCACAACTTTTAATACTCCAATTTCCCACATAACTTTAGACATAGTCTTGTCACTCAGGGATTAAACCCAAGTCCTTATGCATGTAATGCATTAAAACTCATTGGTATAGCAGCACTTTACCGGACACTTATTTAATGATTCAATTGTAATCAATTTTTGTTACAGAAAAATTCAAGTAACAAATGACGACATCTCATCTCTACAGTGTCTGAGTGGGTCACCAATCTCGTATCTTGTTGAGCATGTCAGTTCCAGCACTGTATTTTCACCAACGCAGTATGGAGATGTTCCAACTGGTGCTGCTCTTGGATACCATGTATGTGCTTGTTATTTGTTTTAATGGGAAAATATAAAAACGAAAAAAGAAATTTTTTTTATCAATATTTCTCAATATTTCATATATAAGTATATATAATAAATAGCATAGACAAGAAAACCAAACAAATGTTCTTACGATTTATTTTATGCCTGACTTGTAAATTTGTATTCAGTCGATAAAGACATACAAAGGCTTCATAAACACACACTGCAGTGAACATAATTAAGTAATACTCTTTTATCCTGAGTTTGACATGAAGAATAGAACACAGCAATTCACATTTATGAAAACTTTCCAAATTACAAATTCATACAAACTAAGTTTAGTTAATAAATGCACTCCCAACAAAATGTAGTTTTTTACAATATCCACATCTGACATCTATAATTAGTCATCATTTATAAGAGGAGGCATGAAGTTAGTTAAAAAACAACAAGAAAACCATATTTGATTAACAATAGAAAATAGTCCTAACTTGACTTTCCCTCCAAGAATTTTAAACTGTTTCACCCGAGCTATTGCCCTTTCAACATGAACACGGTGCCTTGCTATTTTCTCAGTCAATTCAACATCTGTGTCTTTCATTTGAGTGCCACTAACTGTAAAAGGAGGAATGTTCAACTCCAATCCAAGTTCCTTTAAATCCGCATTAATTCGAAATCCTTTATCTGCCATAACTCCATCTCCAGGCAATATTTTCCCTGTTTTTAAATGACTTTCTATAATATTATAAAAACCACTTTGGCGTGTTATCTCATTGTCAGATATATTACCAGTAAACAACATGGAAGAAAATATGATAGACCCACGAGGATCTATGCCAACAAGACCTTTTAATGTTGTACACGATTTATAATCAGAGTAGCATTGACTTTGGCGAGTTAAAGAGCTAGGTTTTTCTATTTTGATTTCAGTTCCATCAATAATAACTAAAGTATTAGGAAATTCCTTTCTAAATTTCTTTGGCATGTGTCCAATAATGGTGTCTCTGTGAGGCCAAATTGACACAGATGAAAATCTGAAGTACATGTACTGAATCCATTCAGAAAACAATGAGCTACAGTCCTGGGATGATATTTTAAATAATTTGGCTAAATGAACAAAGTCAAAATTTTGACGCAGTTTGACAAGAACAAGTAGTAACTGATCTTCGAGAGAAAGACTCTTAAAACATTTAAGATTTTTCTTGGTTGAAAATGGACAAGTTTTGTTATCAGGCACAAGAAAACTTAGAATATTTGTGAACTTTTCTTTACTAAATCCTGTATAGTAAACACATTCATCCTTGCGTTTGGTCACTTTTAATGTATGGAAGCTTAATGTTGGATCTGAAGAACTTTCTAGTTGTTGTGAAGATCTTGAAGTTTCTCTCATCAACTGTTCATTCTGTAAGATGAGTTTCGCAACTTGTTGCTTCAATGTCACATTCTCAGAAGCTACTGCTAATAGGTCCAGGGGGTTGTATCCTGTAACAATAGATTGAATAATTATTGTTCATAGAAAATGAGCCATGTTAAACAATTGTATGTAACATGTATTCAAATTAAGCAAGATAATATATAATGGTATTATTTTGTTTCAGGCACCTCTGATTACTCCACTGCACATGCCCAGGCAGGAGAAAGGATGTGGCAGTCTTAACTTTCCATACACAGACACTGACAATCTTTCAGAAAGTACATCACAGTTATTAGCAGCTAATGAGCACCAATGGTCACATTTATGCATATCACAGGTTAATGCACACACTCTAGAACAATCAACTACATCACAAGCCAGTTCTAAGGAATGGTTCGCAGAAAGGTCAAAACGAATCACCGCCTCTACCTTTGGTCAAATAATGAAAAGAAAAAAAGACATCAACAGCTCATTCTTGCGAAATACTTTTTCAAAGGGACAATTTCACAGTAAACAAACTTCATATGGTATTGCTAATGAAAGCAAAGCAAAAATGATGTTCATCAAATCATCAGGTGCTCATTTACATGAGGTTGGACTTATAGTCAATCCAAAATTTCCATTTATAGGGGCTACACCTGATGCATTAATTTGCAAAGATGGAAAATCATCAATAATGGAGGTTAAATGTCCTTATTCTGCACGAGATCTCACTTTTACTGAGGCAATTGACAAAATCGAGGATTTTTTCTTGACCAAAGCTGGAAATGATATCAAACTTAAGCAAACACATGAGCATTACTTTCAAGTCCAAGGTCAATTATTGGTTTCTGGAGCAACAGAATGCTACTTTATCACATACACCAGAAAAGACTTCCATTGTGAGGTAATTTTTCCAGACAAGAAAATCATGAATGAATTGCTGCAGAAACTTGTTCACATTTACTGTCAACACTTCAAACCATTTATGAGCAAAGAATAAAAAGAATGCAGTTGAATTGCCCATACATTGTACATGACACTGGTTAATCAGTACTGTTCTGATTGCCACATTACATATATAGATGAAAACAAACATTACCTGTTAAAGCATCTCCTGAGGCTGATCTGTCTACCTCCATCTGGCTGGGCTGGTCACCTGCTGGTTGTTGTTCTACGCACTCATTACTACTGCTACCTGTGTTTGATGATGCTACAAGCGGGATCTCTACTGAGCTGGAATAATATAATAATTTGTGTTAAAATGACAGCATGTTATGATGTAATTATTGTATACAAAGTGACAGCATGTACTTATTTCATAATAATTAAAAGTTATTATTGTAAAAGAACAAAATGAAATATATTGTGAGTATTTTAAACACTCAAAAATTGATGTAATTATTGTATACAAAGTGCCAGCATGTACTTATTACATAATACATGTAATTAAAAGTTATTATTGTAAAAGAACAAAATGAAATATTTTGTGAGGATTTTAAATACTCAAAAATTGATGTAATTATTGTATACAAAGTGACAGCATGTACTTATTATATAATAATTAAAAGTTATTATTGTAAAAGAACAAAATGAAATATATTGTGAGTATTTTAAATACTCAAAAATTGATGTGTGTTATTATTTCTATTATTGACTTGAATGACCAATAACATGCAATATTAAGTAAATAATATCAGACGAATCAACTATTACCTGAAGTGCAGAAATTAACATACTATTCTACTGGTGTGTGAAATGCACTCATTGTGTATGTGCAAATAGTGACTTGTTCAAAATTACCTGAATTTCTTTGTACCACATCAGATCCATGTACCTCCACTCAAAAGGAAACTGTTTAGAAAACAAACAAAAACACTTCTTAACATGGAATAAACTAAATTATCAAAGCATTTGAACAGTAACTATTAAAACTCTAACAATTTTTAAACTGAACTAATATTCTGAACAGTTGCAACAGTCAACATGAAATACAGGTAACATTGTAACTTACATTATCTCTGCTTCTGGCACTGATATGCTAGATTGCTGTGCATCAAAGTTCAAACGCCTTCGTCTTGGTAATGGACGTCCAATTGTTGGCTTGTCAAAAGATAGAGCTGGTTCAGGGTCAGGATGTAGTTCTGTGGGTTGACCATCCTTGAAATGCTGAAAAAAGAAGTAATGTTGTATCAGATACCAAAACAGATACAAATATAATGTATTGTCAGTCCATAATTATATTGATCATGCATGTCCCTTTGACAAGCTGAAGCAGTCATACAAAATGAGGATTTATGTTTGATGGACAAAGTTTACCTTAATAGGTAATTTGTCCATTTATAAAAATAAATTACAAGTAAAAAAAAAACTTAAATTCAAATCATATTGATCATCTTATTCTTCCAATCTAATTCTAGGACAAGTAACCATGCTTATCGTCTGCGTCCGAAAATGAAATGGGCTTTTCCAGAAAATATCTGTACCCTCCCTATGGAAGGCATTTCTGTTTATAGATACCCCCCCCCCTAGACAGCCATAAAATTACCCTCCTAGGACAGCCAACCCCCCCAGACAGTCGAAAATTCTCCCTCCTGGACAGATACCCCCGGGCAGACACCTATGGAAGGCATTATTATAATATTCTTGTTTATTTGTGCCTGCCATCAAAGTACAAATTCTGCATAAATTGAAAAAAAATAAAGTTGAAACAGATTTCAGCAAGCCATATATCATATTTTCCTCATTTGTTTACACTTTGCTAGAGCTTGTGACCTTTGTATAACCAGTGAACTCTTATTTTGACCTGTTTGTGGGTTGATATTCAGTGTCTAGATTCCCCAGCATTCTTGTCTATTGGATTTCAGTGTGTATTGATTTACCTGGACAGTTTCTCATTCCCCCTTATATTTGATTGGTTGATTGGTTCTACACTTCTCTATTTTGGAGCTATTCTTGGTTCAGTTGTAGGTCATGTTCTAAAAATAACTTGGGTAAAACCAGAATAGTGTAGATTTACCAGATAGTTAATACTTAGTGTATTGATCAATATTTTGAATTAGACTTTGTATTTCAGAAACTAATACCTGGAAGCAGTTGAATATTGATTTATTTAGAAAGTATTTAAGTTTATAGTGATAGTGACAGATTATTATCTTGATTGTGAAAAAAGTGACTTTATTAAAAGTTTAATAACACTTAGAGAATTATTACTTACTTTACATAATGACCTCGTTAAATTAGATTATTTCAGCAAACCATCTTTACCTTACAATCGAAATGTTTCATTATCAAATAGAACATGAGAACAGAATCTCAATAACAAAGGAACAACTGTTCTTCAAAACTTTCTCCAACTCTACCCTAAACCACTCTTCTTGAATTTTGTTCACTCAGAAAATCTTGTCTCGTCCAGACGAGACTGGCCCCAAAGAAGCAAAATTAAAAGCGAAAGAAGAAACGCATAAGTAAAACCGAAAGTAGAAAAACAAGAGGAACCATGCGGGGATAAATACTCTGAACCAAATGAAAACATAAAATGTTGACCCTACTACCAGGGTTGTCATTAGGAGGCGGCTGGTGGCCAATTTGACCGCCTCAAATGACATTTGGGCCGCCTCACATTTGAAAAAAAACTTTTGAGTTAAATAAAAAGTTCGTAAGTGTGTAGTTTTGAAAATAATTTCAAGTACTGTTAAGTTGATACTGTACCTCTTGAGCTCAATGGGTCTCAAAATATAAGATCTCAATAGAAATGTTTACAAATACGATAAATTACGGTTGCAACAAACTTAATTTCTGAAATAAATTTCCTGAGTTTGACTGGTCCAAATCATTTAAATTATGTTCCAGAATGGCTCAGATGTCATGACTAAGTCTACATTTTCAAAATTTGCAGGGGGTGTATGCCCCGGACAACCCCAGCATTGCTTCAGTGCTCGATAGTCTGGCCTCCTCAAAAGTCATTTGAGCCTAGTGACAACCCTGTACTACATTATTTTGTAAAAATACCCCCCTGGACAGCCAAACACTCCCCTGGACGGATACCCCCCAGACAGACACCTATGGAAGGCATTATTTTGTAAAAATACCCCCATGGACAGCCAAAAAATACCCCCCTTGACGGATACCCCCCAGACAGACACCTATGGAAGGCATTATTTTGTAAAAATACCCACCTGGACATCCAAAAATACCCCCCAGGACGGATACCCCCCCCCGGACAGACACCTATGGAAGGCATTATTTTGTAAAAATAAACCCCCAACCTGGACAGCCAAAAGTAACCCACTTAGGCAAATACCCCTTGACAACATCAAAGTACCCCCTAGACAGCTGGGTAGGGGGGGGGGGATACGGATATTTTCTGGAATAGATCTAGCCCAATGTCCGAAATTACATTGATCAGGCACAACTTTAAGCATCCATGTATTAAAACTCAAGTCCAGCAGCAGACTATAGCGTAAATTTAAACAGTATTTACTTCATAAGAAATCGTATCAAAAACTATATGTATGATAAGTGAAATACATACCTTGGAACAAACGTAGAAATGTTTCCCTTTTGAAGGGCAACGCAGAACTTCCTCGTTCAACTGATATTTGGGGCGTCCACAAAGTTTGATCCAAAGCTTACACCTCTGAAGCTTACTGTGAGGTTTAGGGAAGGGGAAAAATTTAATTCCTCCCTCCATTCTCTCTGGGAACCGAGAATCAGTGTTACAAGTTCCCCAGCAACAACGTTTCACCATTTTGCAAGATGTCGGAGATCCAAATGGTAAACAATGGGCTGAATACTATCGCAGGGATTGGTCCCACCAATGCCTACGACGAAGGACTTAGCATGTGCGGCTCCCAGCCACGGTATAAATACAAAAATACAATAAATGCAAGTAATGCAACTTACCACTATGGAGTACTGTAGTCGAAGAGAGCGGCTCGTCGTCCTCGCCTGACCACGTGACCACAGGAGCGTTCACCATTGGTCCGTCCCGGACAACAAGCCACCCATTGGTCTGCAAGGGTATCTTCTGGAGGCATCCAGCGGGGGTCTCTGCCACACTCCCCCCAATCATAAAAACCTGGGCGTATCCCGGGTGCAATGGAGCTTCCAGAAGGTTTGGGAGGGCGAAGCAAGGGATAACAGCCCTGGGAAACCTCCCAACTGTTAAGGTGTGGGTATCCAGAGGGGAGGGATGTTAGAGAGTGCTCCTCAGTGATTGGATACTACGGGGGCATAGATAGGCTTGGAGCACTCTGGTGGGTCAACACCCTAAGGGAAGGGGGAGAGACTCAGGGGGTGAATCCGGTTTGTGGTAACAGGTCTTGGACCTCGGTCCGGGAGGTGGTCGGGCAGACCAACGACGGGATAATATTATGCGCCAGTTACAAGAAATCATAGGCAAGTTGTACAGGTGGGGCTAGCGCCCCTGAGCCGGCGTCATGGATCTGGGCCCCGGACTCACGTAAATAGTCAACACAGGGCCCCATTGAACGAGTACAACCACATTTAAAGGGAGGGTTAGGGCGATAGCCCTGGGGTCAGTATGTTAGGCTTGGGCCTAAACCCAGTCACGAAGATTAGGGAAACAGGGTGGGCACACACGGGGAGGGGGTGTTAGGGAATTGGACAGCAGTTCAAACCAACAATGGTACAGCCTAGAGACAATCAGTGCGGTACAAACATTTACATCAATATTAGAGACAGGATCGACTCGGTCCAGTGAACCAGTGGGGAACAAGGCGCTTGCCCTTACAGTGACATTAACGCTGAGCAGGGAGTCGGGTTATGAACCCACAAAGAACATAGAACCATACACAACTTTAGATATGCTGCTGGGGCGATAACCCCACAACTAAGAGAACATCAATATAACAAAATAACACCAATTTGACATTGGAAAATCGATTGATGGCCATATGCTACGCAAATATAGCCTAAGAAAGAGGGCCTGGCCCTGTCGGCCCTGAGAAGTGGGGGCGCTCGCCCTACTAGTCTGCTCGTTCAAGAACAAGCTGGGTCCCAACCATAATCAAGGGTGTGAATGGGACAAGTAGAAGGAGTCGGGGAAAACCCCAAATACAATACAAATATTATAAATACATACATATACATGAATTTATATTCATTGAATATACAAATAACATTCAATATAAATTGGCAGGTTATAAACTATGCCACGAAGGTGTACAGGGAAAGGGGAACAGGGAACAGATGGGTTACAGGATTTGAGATGGTGGGGCCTTTGCCCGTCCAACTCTAACCGCACAATCCTTACTGGGTTCAGGGTCACAAAAGACCGCCACGGCCCCATGGACGTGGACAACACAGTCTAAGGGGGGGAGGGCCCACGGCCCTGGTTAGCTCCAGCAGGGGTCGATCCATTGGTCTACCCAGCGCCTTCGCTAACCTATCATGGTGGTAGTGGGAGTCCCCTACGTATCGCTTTTCCTTAGGTAAGGGGGCAAGACCAGAGGTAGGGGGCCTAACTTCGGCCCTCTCAGGAGCGGGGGTCTTGGGCCTGGCCCCGGTCCCCAAGAAGGCTCAGAGGGGCAGAGGGCAGGGAGATGCTGCCAGCCTCCCTGAAGCAGGCCGGCATTTCCACAGGAAGGTCGAGTAGGGCTGGGAGTGCCCTGGGACTGGGTAACCCCTGGGAAAGGGGGTGCCCTTGGAGCAAAGTCTTACAAAGAGGGCCAAGGATGCCACAGTCAGGGTGACATTGGACCTGGCCGGGGGCAGGTACAGGAGTTAGGGAAAACCCCAAAAACAATGGAGATATGAGAGAATGGGCAACAGCCCTACATAATTATGTAAAGGGGGACACATGAAGCAGGGCCACTGCCCTCATGAATCAGCCCAGAGTGGGCTTAGGTCTGATCACCGGGAAAGTAGAGGCGATGTGCCATAGCACTAGTCACCTCTCCTACATCCTCCAGGGTTAGGCCCAACATCTGGGCCAAAGCCTGCAAGGTTCTCCCACAAGGGTTTGGAGGGCCATGCTGGAAACCGATGATAATCCCCATGGCTGGGAGCAAATCCCAAAGCTCCATGACAACAGCCCCCTGGGTCGTAGGGATCATAGGCAGTCGGGCCCCGGGTAGTATGTGGGTCATCCGTGATAGGGCCTCCTGCGGGGTGCGGGGCAGGGGCGGTTGTGCCCCCTGGGGAGAGCGGATCACAGGTGGTTGGGCACCCTGTTGGAACAGGATCACATGGGGTTGGGCACCCTGCAGGATTTGGGTCCTGGGTTGTTGGGCACCCTGTGGGAACAGGATCACAGGGGGTTGGGCACCCTGCAGGATTTGGGTCCTGGGTTGTTGGGCACCCTGTGGGAACAGGATCACAGGGGGTTGGGCACCATCCAGCCCAGTTTCCCCATATCTAACAAATTCTGCTTGTTGGGCACTCAGACTGAACAAGCAAGCATCACACTCCAACAACCTAGGGACTGCTCCCTGAGAGGGATCAGTGTTTGGCTGGCGGAATGCCGCCACTACATATTGCAGGTTCATCCTGCTGTCATTGGGGGTGGGACTGACGGCCATTGTCGACTGGGGCCATGTGCTCTCATCCAGCCCATGGGGGGCGGGGACGACGGATATGGTGTCACTAATGGTTGGCTCCGCCGATGGAAAAGGTTCCATCAGGAAGAAGCTAACCTGGAAAGGAATGGCAGGATAGTCGGGCAGTCCCGAGTATTGGGGCCTCACACTGAGTAGGGCTTGGCAAATGAGGGATAGGCTGGCCACACCGGGGGTCACCCTAGGTGCCCTATGGGGAGATAACGGTTGGCCCAAGGTTGCCTGCACTGCAGGTGGGTCGGCCTGTGCCAACCTTTCTGGGGAGTTAGCAGATAAAGCTGGGTCTCCGAAGGGTGGGAAAGGTGTAAGTACCACACACCGGAACCCCTCTTCATGAGACTGCAACTTCGCTTGGTTTGCTAATGTCGTCTTCATAAGCAAAGTAGTTATGCAGGCACTTGCATTATGCGAATGATCTGACCTTACCGGAATCAGTGACCCTGGCAGACTCTCTGAAGGAGTTGGGGCCAATGGCCCTGGGAGATTCTCTGAAGGAGCTGGGGCCCATGGCCCTGACAAATGCTCTAAGAGAGTTAAGGTCAATGACCCTCGTAGATTCTCTGAAGGGGCTGGGGCGCATGGTCCTGGCAGGTTCTCTAAAGGGACATAGGTCGGTGACTCCGACAGGTTCTCCGACTTGACCTGGACAGATGACCCTGCCAGGCTTCTTGAAGGGACCTGGGTTGATGACCCTGGCTTGTCCTCTGAAAGGACCCAGGTCGATGGTCCTGAACTCAAGGGACTCAAATCAACACAGACATCGAACGATGTTTGCTCTGTATTTAAACAGGGAAAACTCCCCTTATCAGGGGGTAACCTTCCCCTTGGTATACCTGTACTACTCCCAAACCCAAACAGGACACAGTTAGGACCAAGCATGATT
Source organism: Corbicula japonica (assembly GCA_038501625.1). Classification (NCBI taxonomy): domain Eukaryota; kingdom Metazoa; phylum Mollusca; class Bivalvia; order Venerida; family Cyrenidae; genus Corbicula; species Corbicula japonica. The sequence continues at coordinate 53,775 of JAZAYU010000217.1, forward strand.
GGAGTTTGCTCAATGTTGGGGCTTGAGCACTCTAATTCACTGTTACAGCGATCTTGCTGTTCGGAACCTCCAGGATCGGTACATGGACTGGGCCAGTTGTATGACTCAACAGTATTTCCAACTGAATTTACCCGTATTGTTAAGGGCACCTCCCAGCTATCGGTTCTCAACACTCCTCTCCCAATGTCTATGACTGCTCCTATATATTGCAAGAAATCTATTCCAAGGCGCATGTCATCCCCGGTAAGGGCAACACACACATTCTGGGAGTACACTCTTCCGCCAATCTCAATCTCAACTGGGCCAACACTACACACTCTAGTGGACAAGTCTGAGAACCCAGCAGCATCTGATGCTGGGGCTTGTTTCGCTATGGACCTAGAAATACTATGAGAAATCATGGTGACTTCAGAAACTGTGTCAAGGCCAGCTTCAATGATTGTATTTCCAACCTTAACATATACCGTACAGGCAGATACGGGCTGGGGCCTGGTAATTGCCTCTCGAGTTTTGTCACAGACTGGCATTTCTGTTGTCTTTCCATTAGATGGGGAATGGATCAGGACATTCATTCTGTGGGTCTCTTTTCGGGTGGGCGTAAAACCAGGTGGATCTTGAGATCCTTTACCTATTTGGGCATTATTATTACAATAATAACCCTCAGAGTGTATTTGGGCTACATGATTGTCCAAGAGTCTGAAGAACTCTTCACATTCCTCATCCGTCATGACTGGGCCCTGATTTACAATCTCACATTCACTTTGTGGTCTAGCAATAGGTGAAACACACCCATAGTCTGGACCCACTCCCACCACAATCTCACATTCACTTTGTGGTCTAGCAATAGGTGAAACACACCCATAGTCTGGACCCACTCCCACCACAATATCACATTCACTTTGTGGTCTAGCAATAGGTGAAACACACCCACAGTCAGGACCCACTCCCACCTGTAAGCTACTTAGGGCAGTCTGACTGCCAGACTGCTCGGTATTCAGAATCACACAGTCTCCTGCGACATTCACTCCCCCTCCACTTTCTTTCTCAGTCATAATTGACCTATCATCCTCACTAAGTAGGCCTGTGGCAGATGAGGCACGCTCGTGGTCAATACATAAACCCACTTGTGAGTCATCTGAGGGAATTGAGCCCCCCGACTGCTCGGGAATGGGGGTCATGCAGTCTTCTGCACCACTCACTCCCCCTCCATTCTCTTTCTCAGTCACAAGGGACGCATCACACCCGTTCAACCGAATTATGCAGTCGTCTGCACCACTCACTCCCCCTCCATTCTCTTTCTCAGTCACAAGGGACGCATCACACCCATTTAACCAAATTATGCAGTCATCTGCACCACTCATTCCCCCTCCACTTTCTTTCTCAGTCGTAATTGACTCATCACACACACTTAACGGGCCGGCGGCACGCGCCGCAAACTTATGGTCACAACACAAGCTCACTTGTGGGCCTTCCGGAAGGGTTGGATCTCCAGAGAGGGGTTTGTCTTTAATCTTACAGTCGTCTGCTAATCTCACTCCCTCACCACTTTCCTTCTCGTTTGCCTTTTGCACATCAGACACTCTCAGCGTGCCAGTAGCACCCTCATGTTGAATACACAAACTGACTTGGGGGTTTTCAGGGGGAGTCAAACTCACACACAACGTTTTATTCCTAATCCCGAGATTCTCCGCTTCTCTCACTCCCACATCACTCTCTTTAAAGGTCACCCTCTTTTCTGAGACCACATCAGGGCTTTGGCTCAGACTTAACATTGGGCACTCGCGTTTCAAGTGACCCCGGTCCCCGCAACGGAAACAACCCTGGGGGGCACGTCGGGGGGACGGGGAGCGGCCACGGACCTTGTTTTTCAGGTCTTTTAATTCAAGGACCACCTCTCTAAGAAGTTCTTCCAGGGTGGAGGGTTCGAGCTTGGGTTTGTTTTGCTCTTGGGCCTGGGGCCCTCTGGCCGGACTACTGCTCCGCGACCGTGGGGGTAGTGTACCCCGCCTGCTTGGGGTATGCTCCTCCTGGGTTTCCCTCACTCGAGATTGCGGGTTTGGGCTTGGAGATTGGCACCCCTGGATCCCTTGGGAGTTAGGAGAATAGGGTCTACTGCCCACGCCTTCAGGTTCTCTGTATTGGGAAATGATCTGTGGTCTTTCGAGTAAGGGGGAACCTCTAGGTTGAGGGTACCGCCCTGTTCCATAATGGGCTGGGGTTTCCCTATCGGCATAGTGGGTCTGGCCTGGGGATTCCCTTGTTACGTAGGGGCTTAGGCCTGGGGGTTCCCTTGTTACACCGGGGCTCAGGCCTGGGGCATGGGGCTTTGCCAGGTGGGGGGACAATGTGGTTGTCATTCCCGGTTTACTAGGTTTGGGCTCCTGTCCCATTTGTGCCGATAAATGGGGATTGGCAACTGCACCCTTATGCACCTGTCGGCCCCGCGGTGTCGCCCTCGCCTCCATCTGCGTTATAAGGCGTGGGTTTTCCTTAAAGTTGAAGTAGTATTCAATTCCGGCGACACGATGGCTACTTACATATTTAAACAAAACTTCGGTTATGTTACCAAACCTTTCCCTAAAATTTAGAATCTTTTCGGCAAGTTTCGGCCCTACACCCTTCACTTGCATCAGATCACTCTTATCCGCAAAATTAATGTTGACTATTGTTGTGAACCTTTCCTCGGCAACATGGAAGGGGTCAACATCGGTTAGGGAGGGGGATTGAGAGGGGTAGCTCTCTTTCTTTCTCACCGCTTCGCTTACACTGGGGCATTTCATGCTCACCTCACGCGCCCCACTCTCAGACTTTGGGGAACAGTAAGCACTATTAGAGGCCTCGCCACTCCCACACTTTCTTGGTGTGCGCATCACTCCCAACTCCCTCTCAAAATGTGAACGGGTCTCATCATTAATGTATAAACGTGTATATGGGTCTACAGGTGGGTCTGCACTTGAGTGAGGTTTAACACCTTGATTAGAGTAGGGGTTCCTATTTTGGCGCACACGTGGGTCTGTATTTCGGTAGTCTACACTTTGGTACTGTGGGTCTATACTTCGGTATAAATTGGGGTCCACATTTTGGTAATTTGGGTCTACGCTTGAGTGAGGTTTAACACCTTGATTAGAGTAGGGGCTCCCATTTTGGCGCATACGTGGGTCTGTATTTTGATAGTCTACACTTTGGTACTGTGGGTCTACACTTCGGTATAAATTGGGGTCCACATGTTGGTAATGTGGGTCTACACCTCGATGCTTATGTTGGTCTACACATGGGTAATTGCTTGTGCGACCTTGCTCATGTGCACCCATTTCCTTCCTTTGGTTGTGATGACAATTTGACATTTTAATTTTACACAATTGCTTATACCAAAATTATAACTAATAAGAACAACAAAATACACAATGCCTTTAATTATGTTTTCTTTAATACAAGAGATCCCAAAACTAAACAAAATATAATGAAATACAGTGAAAATAGGACAAGGGGTGACCCCCTAGAGGGGCTGTGCCCCTTTTTTCAGGTCACCCTAATGATAACTAGCAAAGACTTTTACAGAACAATTAAATTTATCCACCAAAATCCAATAAATAAACAGTTAAAACTGTAGGGCTACGCTCCTTCACAATATAGTCAAAGGGAAACAACTCTTCAAGGATTGTTCAATCACGTTACCAAACCATGCTCGAACCACGTGATAGATAATTGTTCATAAATATAGTAGTTTTCTTTGGGAATTCCCAAGTTACGGTGGAAAAATGTTGGGGATGATGTCAAATATAGAAAATGTATCGTTTAATTTGACTTAAAGGTTTAGTTATCTACGAATAAATATTCCGTAAAAAATGGCGGTCACAGTTGGCCGAATCGGAAATTGATGCTGGAGCGGCTATTCCAGCCAACTCCCTCCCCACTCTAAAATAAAGGCTAAATCTAGTTTATTCCCGAATTATGAATGAGATAGGCCTTTGCGCTTCTTTGCGCTGATGAATAGATATTAAATTGGGGCAGATCCCAAGATTCATTCAGCCTACACGACTGAAACCACCTTCCCGGCTCCCAGCCCCTGAAAGTGGGTCACTCGCGAAAACAAAATAAAAAAAGGAAATCTTACCCGCTTGCGTGTTTTTCTCGTCGCCAATATCGCAGGGATTGGTCCCACCAATGCCTACGACGAAGGACTTAGCATGTGCGGCTCCCAGCCACGGTATAAATACAAAAATACAATAAATGCAAGTAATGCAACTTACCACTATGGAGTACTGTAGTCGAAGAGAGCGGCTCGTCGTCCTCGCCTGACCACGTGACCACAGGAGCGTTCACCATTGGTCCGTCCCGGACAACAAGCCACCCATTGGTCTGCAAGGGTATCTTCTGGAGGCATCCAGCGGGGGTCTCTGCCACAATACTACGCGTTATTTCATTGGTCAATAATAGTCATGCGCGCCTGTCAATCAAACGCTGTCGATCGATCAATTGTCAAACGTTTGCTTTAATTTGTATCTTTTAACTATTTCCTAAATACATCCTCCTTTTTGCATTCGCAACCAGTGTAGATGGTAGACCCAGATCAGCCGGCTTATCTGTGCCGTCTTATCAGGATATGCACCGGTCGCATTTGGTCAAAAATAACCTAATGAATATAAAAGCGAACAGTTTAGAACCTGATGAGACAACACGGATGTGCCGGATGATCTGGATGCAAACTGTTCGCACAAGCAATAATGGTGTATCTATGGATGAAAGGGTTAAAACACGACTTCGCAGTGCAAACAATTTAAACTGAAACTAGAAGTGTTCAATTTTCGTTGCAAATTCTCTTTTTGAAATTGTTAAAGTTGCCAAGTGGTTCATGTTTCAAGTTATTGTTGAAATTTATCTTTGCAATTGCTGTCTCATCATGCAATAAAAACTGAACATTATAATATCAAGATCTTTTCTTTATTATATTGCACGACTATAAATAAATAATGATTCACTTTATTTCGCTCTTAGTGTCTATCTACTATTCTGGGTTTATTTATTTTTAACAGAAGTCTAGGTTGTAGCGATTTCTATAATAGAAAAAAACAACATTCGTCTCTTTTGACATTTTGAACAAACCGAAGTTTCTTACCGTGTTCGTTCCAATTATCTGTTTATGCGCAGCAACAAATCCATTTTCGATAGGAAATGCCATCTTTAGACAACATTTACTCAAGACAGCCATTATATTCCAGTGTGACAACGTTAACGTTACGTTGGGATAGAAATAATACTAATAAAAAAGCAATATGTGCATATCAGTAATCGCCACACTCAAAAAACACAGCCTCCCCACGCAGCGAAAAAAGAAGAAAGAAAGAGAGAGAGCGCATGTTTTATATACGTATGTCAATTAAAATAGGACGCCACAAACAATTAACGAAGAAGAGAACCTATGGGGATACCGCCTTGGAACGGTCAGTGGCAAAACAAATTGCCACTGGGGGTTTAAACCAGGTTCTAGGGTGCACCAACCTCACACTTGCCCCAACAGGTTCTCGTATCACAAAACAAGTACAAATTGTCTTGGTGAAATAACTCCAACCCACCCGTCAGCTCAACAATGTTGCATGCAAAAGCATACAAACATATATTAAACATAAGAATTTGATAGCATTGCAAAGCCAAAGGGCGGGTACTCAATGATCTTACCGAGACCAGAGCACCTGGAGTAAAATCAGCAAGAACACAATGACATGGATAAAAGAAACAAATCGCGCATCGAAATCGCATTGTCGATTCCGTACCAAGTATTACTAAATGATTTCTAGAAACAGAAAGACGGTCAATGTAAGCTAACCGGGTAGGGATTTCCAAAACATGAAATCGGGAAGGGTATACCAGTATAAGGAAGTATAGTTAGAATTCAAAGACAGAATAATCTTAATAAATATCCAGGACATGGAAATACCAAGGGATTTCCAGAACTGGGAATAAACATTGATATCCCGGACAGGAAAATTAAGAAGGAATGAATTTCAATTAAATAAAGGATATATAAGGTAATAAAGAACTGCAAGATATTTCAGGACGCTAGACAAGAGAAGCTACTAGTACTTGTAGAAGAAAGTTCTGGGACCAGGAGTATCAAGATAAAATGTTAGAACAGAGAACCAATAAGGTATTTCTAGGATTTTCATGAAGAATAAGCTAGATTTATGTTTTTTTTAGAATTTCTATGATAATATTTGAAAGAAGAGTAAGATTTTTAGAACAGAAAAGATTTTTCATGAGAAGAATAAACAACTTTCAGTCATCTGTATCTATACAGTCTTAATGTCGTTTGAAATACCTGTTTAATAATTTAAACAACTTCCGGTCTAATATCGCTTTAATATTGATTTTTGTTTTATGATTGTTTTTGTCTTTCGTAATGTTAATATTTTTTCTTTACACAGGCGAAATGAAAGAATTTATATAACCAGTTATGCAAAACATTTGAAACCAATCTTGTTCATTATTTAGTACTAATAAATTAATAAATAACACACTTTCACTGAATGAATACTGTATTTCAAACAAAATGACGCATTCAATTATATTATAGTTATGTTAATATTTTCCGATCAGGCATATGTTTTAAACATAAATTTTATACAACAACATGCAAGCGAAAATAAAACTTCTTTCGGACATTTCATTATAACTTATCATTTGATTTGTTGATTACTTGTAGATATGAACTTGATGAATGTGCTTGTATAGTGCAGAATGTGAAAGAATTTTTCAAGTAGTCTAATCGCTAAATACGTATAATAGAAAAATACTTTACTTATCGATTTGAAGAAAGCTGTGTGCCTGACATGTGTTTTATAGAATTTTTGCCAAATGTATAAACTCTATTATAATTGCAATAGATCGTTTGTATCACTAAGACCAAGTTAATAACATACATCGAAGGCAAGAAAAGTAACTTATTAAATTACACTCTGTATGTGTCAATCTGATTAAAATCATTTCCTGAAACCCGTTACGCTATCAGGATCTGACTACGAGAAACTAAAACATGCTTTTATCACAACCCGTTGAACCAATCAGATTGTCGCCTATAAAATCGCAAAAGTGAACGTAAAAATAGTATTTTGACTCATGGAAAGTGTTTACAGCTTGCGTAAGACATATTTTACTGGAGATATATATATATATATATATATATATATATATATATATATATATATATATATATATATGTGTGTTTATGGAGTATTGCATGCATTTCTAATGCAATGACATCTTCAGATCATTTTGCGAGCGTTATAAATACGCTTCCTGTGTTGGCATTTTCTAAAACTAGTAATCGGGGGAAAACCGCTATTACTTATGTACATTGGCTGGGGGCCGTCATCAGATCTAACATTTTGTTAGATCTGACTTTAGTGAGATTGTATATGCGTCTATGAAAAATATAACAGGACTACGTTCTACAAATTCTGAACGTGAAATACAGTCAGTTTCTAGCATTGTTTACTCTTGAGTTTCTTTTATGTTTGCTTAAATAATAATAAATTGCATTTCTAGCCTTGGAGACACGAAGTAAGGATCGCCACCACAGAGAATAAGAAACACAGTGACGGATGAAGTAAAAATATTTAATTTGATATATTCTCGATCTAAAATCAATAGCGCACCGAACACTTATAAATGTATTAAATACATGCACAATTATTGTTCATACTGACAGCATAGCATCGTATAAGCTTAAGCATGCTGAAAGTGGAATCACAATTTTCCTAAGGGGAATACTTCAAGCTGGAGATCCTTTATTTAAAGAAATATCTTATTCCACATTCAAGCCTATACGTTGAAAATGTGGTACTGTTAGTTTATGGGTGCTTTTTGTGCCAAATAAAACAAAGTCGTATACACAACTGAATAAGGAAATGCCGCAATAAGTTTTTATGTTACTCTCTTCTTGTTATTCAAACAGTTAAAGAACTTAACATTTAACGGTTCATGAAAACTTGGTTTTGATCAATATCATTTCCATTGGAAATTTCACCAAAAGAAAATATTCCAGTCTGATTCATTCCTATCGGAAATACTCAATTCTGTCGGAATTCAAAATAGATCAGATCAGAAAATATGGTGAATATTCTAGTAAGAAAACAGTTAAACAAATCGTGTTTTAATATAATACAATAACCAAGTATTATGACGATAAAAGTCAGAGATATAAGGATAATTATCTATATTTATGTAATGAGTCATTTTGACGAAAACATTAAACGATGTTGACGATTACAACAATGTCAAGTTGTCAATCATTACCACGAGAGTCAGATTTTGTCAACAAAATATAATAAAAATAACTTACTTACAGAATAGTGAGTGTTAATATAAAATGCTATTTACATTTTGTTTTTCTTTAATCACAATCTTTTTTTTTTCATTTTCACAAGGAAACACAACAACTGACTTTACTGACTGGAAATTATTAAAAGGACATAAGTTGCGATTAAAATAAATGTTCGGAATAACTTTTCCCACAGGACTGATTCCGCTCGGAAAGATAAATACAAAATGAATTCCGATAGGAATTAAATAAACACAGGAAACATTCCAATCGGAATTTTTAAAACTAACAGTTCTATTATGCGTATCCATAATCGTACGAGACCATGTGGCTATCCTAATTTCATAAAGATTTTAACCGAATTATTATTCATGTATTAAACCGATTTTTTTTTGTTTAATAATTATTATCTTCAAAATAATATAAGTTAAAACGTAACTTTTACATCAAATCTGAGATGATGGTAATTAAAACACACTACTGTATACTATAACTTGTTCACGATTTTTATGCGCCCGTTTGAAAAACGGGACGTATTATGGGAACACCTGCGGCGGGCGGGCGGGTTAGCGGGCGGCGTCCACAGGGTTTCCGCTCTCTAAGTCAAAGAGTTTTCATCAGCTCTTTATCAAACTTGGTGAATATGTTGGTGTGCATAATGTCTCGACCAAGTTCTATAACCAGCCAAATCCCCCAAGGCACTCCTGAATTATGGCCCTTGAATTGTCCAAAATTACTGTTTCCGCTCTCTAAGTCAAAGAGTTTTCATCCGGTCTTTATCAAACTTGGTGAATATGTTGGTAGGCATAATATCTCTGCCAAGTTCGATAACCAGCCAAGTTGCTTCAGGCACTTAAGAGTGTTGGCTCTTTATTTATACGAAAAATGTGGCAAATTAGCCAAACTTTTTGACGGGAGTATTTTGTGACATTTTGGCACTGTTGTTTAAAGATCTTGATTTTTTCTTGAATTACATGTTTCTCTCTTTTTTTTAATACAATAGTTATTGTAAAATTTATGTGAAATAACAACAATAACTATATGAATTTAAAAACTTGTATGTGTGAATTTCTTTTACATTGTCGATTAAACATGTTCTCTTATAAAATGAGTTCTCCACCGATTTCAGGACTGCTGCCCCAAGAGATCATATTCTGCCGGTGATTTAGAAGTTATACATGTATCCGTGCGTTATGCAAATGTAATTCAAAAACGACCAACTTATCGCTTATTAAAATAGAAAAGGATAAAACGTTTTGAAATATTTATTTTTTGACATGAAATATTGCAGTCTCTGTTTTTAGCCGGTTAATGCGAAATATCGGAAACATAACGATTAGAACCAAGTTGAGCTTAAAGTTCCCTTTTCATGTAATAAAATTTACACAAGTAAGTAAACATAGGTACCCATTTTGATTTACCGATAAAACGATAAAACTTACTATGAAACCTTTAACTCAGTATTTAACGCGATATTTTCAAATCAAGAACACTCCATAATCTGCATTGTATAATTTAAAATTAAAAAAAAAATGAGATTAACTTTTGTCAAGAAAATAACCGACAGGACTGAAAAGGATCAGCAAGTCTGACAAGTAATCTTAGAATATAAATCAAAAAGTACGTGAAGTTAAAAAATAGAAGCATTAATGAGAAACTGAATAACGAATTTCACCTCTTCAATTATTCATACTGGAGATAACTTTATATAATATTACACACATACAAGTACAACATGTATTATTTGACGGCTGTATTAGTACACGAGACCGTGTCTGTGTGAGCACAACAAAGGACTTTAATCTATATCATTTTGCTGTATTTCTTGATCAGCACTATCGTATTAAAAGGTAAAAATAATTGAGATATATGGATAATTATCTAAATTAATGTAATGAGTCATTTTGACGAAAACAGTAAACGATGTTGACGATTACAATAATGTCAAGTTGTCAATCATGACCAAGAGAGTCAGATTTTGTCAACAAAATATAATAACAATAACTTACTTACAGAATAGTGCGTTTACATTGTGTTTTTCTTTTATCGCGATATATTTTTTTCATTTTCATCAGAAAAATGACAACTGACTTTACTGACTGGAAATTATAAATACGACATAGTTTGTGATTAAACTAAATGTTCGAATAACTTTTCCCACAGGACTGATTCCGCTCGGAAAGATAAATGCTACATGAATTCCGTTCGGAATTAAATAAACGCAGGAATCATTCCGATCGGAATTAAATAAACGCAGGAATCATTCCGATCGGAATCACCTCTTCCGATCGGAATTTTTCCGATAGGAAAATATTCCGATCGGAAAATTTTCCGACATGAAAATTCAGGATTCCGATCGGAAAATGTCGATTCCGATCGGAATCGAAGTTTGACACTGAATTTATTTTCCAATTTTCTCGAAAACTAAACAAGATATGGCATTGAAACATTCCAGTTTTTCTATTTAAATCATGTGTAATCACTTGATAAAAAAAAACGCAAGAAAATCGATAAAATAAAAAAAAAGTTTTCGGAAAATATAATATTCCGAAAATTCACAGGATCGTGTTACTAGTATTTGACAATGAAATATACAATATATATCACATACTTAAAACATTAGTGATCTTTTAACAGTTGATCATAAATTATGGTAGAGTAGATATATCGGTATTACTGTATATTCTTGAATGTTTGAACATTCATCTACAGCGCGATGAAGTGGTGTAATAAAATCGTTCATTAGCTTATTTTTACTGAATATGATGTGTGTGAGTTTACATTCAGCTGATATTTTTTTTTTAAATAAAAATCCGTGCGGATTATTAATACAATTAAGCAAAAGTAAATAGTTAATACGTGTTGGGCATGTTGTTTGTCGATTTGTTTTACGTAGAAGCATTAATATGATGCCATATATTTTATGTGTTTATTGCGCACTATCAATTAAAGTAAATCAAAACATATTCACAATCGCAATTGAACTAAAATAAGTTATGTGTTAATACAAAGATTATTTTAGATAACCTAATGTTCGTTTCTCACTAGAATTCTCTCTCTAAACTGTAGAAAGCATTGGGTCCCATCGATTTTAATATCCCAAACGTGTTGCGTGTTGCGAGTGAACAATATTATATTAGGTGCTGAAAGATGCACTGCAAACTTTAATCTTGAGCACAAAATAGGATTCCAAATTAAATGCGTCATTGCAGCCGGTCAAAAATGTACATTTACAAGTTTAATAACGACTTGTGTTTGTTAACAAAAAAGAACAAAAGTGTCCTCTTAAAACACACCTCCATCTACATTTTACCAGTTCAGAATTGTATTTGCTAGTCACTTATTTAAATATATAACAAAATGTTATTTTTACACTAATGCGTGCTTCAGGAACAATATTTCTTTACATGATCTTATTATACTGGCAGAGTACGTAATGTTGGGCGGTACGTTAATATTCGGACACCCGATGAAAAGCGTTTTCGTGGCATTGATTCTTACTCTACAATCACGGTCAGTAAAAACTTTTACTTTACCAACAGAATTACTTAATACCAGTAGCTTTTAATACAATTCATTGACTGTTTGTATCCCCATATATTAATCATAAATACATGAAGGACAACATTCTGGGAAATGAGGTCATACGTAACCGTTTTTACGACCTGTACGAAAAAGCTGATAGTAGGAACACCTTGAAGAGCCTCATTTTATAAATATTATAGAATAAGGTTGTCTGTTTGTATTTTTTCACATTATGTGATTCAATGTACTTTTCATACGCGTATTTTAAAGGTGTCTGAATATCTACGTACTCCGCCGACGGAAAATACTGAATGAACATCAATGAAAATAAATCACACAATCTAGCAAGTTGTGTTAACCGAGCTTATTTTGATATCGTTTGAAAAGCAATTGTTAAACAGAACTTTAAAACAGAGAAATACTTTTTTTTAAAGACATTTCGCACGTTTTGCATCGTCATTTGATATATTTCATTTAATTGTTTTCAGAAATTCGCAACCACTCATAATCAAATTCGGTATGTAAAACAAGATTCCCTCAAATTCTTAACAATTAAAAATAAAAACACTCACCAATCATTTTCCTAAATATGCTGAATCAAGAAAATCCACAATCTAAATGTTATAATCGGAACAAAGCGCGGAGATTTATAGTTCCAACAAAGTAAACTTTGTTATCTGTTATGTAACAATCGTAAATTCACGTACATATTTAGTCGTTTATAATGTTCATAGATTTATTTGCTTTTCTCAATCATCTTATATTTAGGTTAACCGATTTTTTTTTATTCATACGATATCACCTCTACGAACAATCACACCGAGAGTGCCAAGCCGTGCAATTCCGACAAGGCCATGCAATTCCTTCTCTTTCGTTGCGGATACATGTCTATCTCGATATTGTTAAGGTTTTGCAAAAAGATTTATTTACAAATTTCAACTTTAAATTATCCGTCTTACGTTTAAATAACAACTGTTGTTAATTCATGGCGAGCTGACACGCATTAATAGAATACATGTAATACAACGACATTATAATAATTATAGTTTGTTTATTATTATTATTATTATTATTGTTATTATTATTATTATTATTATTATTATTATTATTATTATTATTATTATTATTATTATTATTATTATTATTATTATCATTATTGATAAATTAACAATTGTTCGTGGAAACTATGTCGAGAAACAACTGTTTTAATCAGAAATCGGATTTACAACAAAATAAAGTGGCAACAGAAAAGTGAAGTATCGCTATGTTTCTGGAATCCAGTTCAGTGATTTGTGTCATCGTTATAATTTTTGACATTGATCAACAAGTTGACAACAAGGAAATGCCACTGAGACATAGATCTATTTAATAACATGAGGCATCAACGCAGCACCGAATTTGAATATCCATCAGACTAAAGAGGGGCCATGATAGCAAACATCACTTGTTTCATCAGATAGATCTTTGCTGGTCTTCAAAAGAACAGGATCTACAGCAGACTCACTACAGTAACTGAGATCAGTCAACACTTGACCTGTTCACTGATGAAGGATGATATCTCAAATGTATTACTAAGGTAATTTTTAATTTAAAATGTAAATTTGACAGTGTTTAAAATTGTTCATTTTCAGGGTACTAAATTATTCACCTGTTCACCCAACAATCCATTGATAGGACAATTTTATCAGTTAAATAAACACATTTTGAAATCAGTAGTGCAAATACAAAAGTTACAAAGACAAATCTTCAATTTTAGTCCGGTTATATGAGTGATTCCATTCCACAGGCCCTTTGCTGTGCTTACCATGGGTCTGATGCATTCCCAATGCAAATTTTGATTTTTCTCCCAAATTAAAAAAAATCCTATTGAAAGATAACATTTTTGATGCCAAACAGGTGCAGGAAATCTGGATGCTTAGTGCGAGTCAATAACACATGTTTTAGGACAGTATGAGACAGGATGTATCAATCTTTTTACAGTTGTTTTACATTTTTACCTATTTTGAATGATTCTTGACATGAATTTCCCAATTTTGGAAAGGGTTTTTTTTTTTCTCAAAAAAGCCAGAAAAGAGCTTGTCCAATATTTGATTATGTAAATACCTTCATTGCGAGTGTGAATATTGTAGATCCAGATCAGCTGCCTCATTTGTGCCATCTAAACTGTTCGCTTTTATATTCGTTAGGTTATTTCTGACTAAGATGCAACTGATGCGAATCGAGATCAGAAATCAAGGATAATGCCTAATTATTAATGCATAGTCTGTTGCTTTTTTTAACTTTAAAATCTTTCCAAAAGTCTTGAGTTATGATTTATCTTATAAATGTTATAAAGATGACAATTTGGATCAAGTGTTTATTAAAATAAAGTCTCTTTACAATATTTTATAAAATTTATGCATAAATTTTATTGACTTGTAGGCGGAGTCTAAATCAAATATTGACCTGGGCGAAAACTTCACGCGCGAATCGGCTTAGGTACGAAATACGTTACAGCGCTGTTACGTCACAACGAATACAACCGTTGTAAACAAATGGCGTCAACTGTTAGAGACAGAAAAGTAAAACTGCTGCTAAAAGCACTGGTGAAAGACATAACTGGCTTAATTTATGATATCTGGGTGTTGCAATGTGTAATTATATCAGGCAATGCTTCATGATAAAGTAATGTCGCCAGTTGCAGCAACGAAACGGACAAAACATACTGTATCGGGCTCAAAAGTATATGACAATTTTGGAAATTAATTTTAAAATTAAGATTTAATAATAAAGCAATTGTTGCATTTCAGTTTCGGTCAATATGGTGATTTATCGCCCTCAGTCAATATTGCTTCATCAGGTCGATAAATCACCATATCGACCTCAATGAACTGCAATAATTGTATATTATTATTATCGTTATTATTATCATTATTATTATCATTATTATTATCATTATTATTATCATTAATTATTATTATTATCATCATTATTATTATCATTATTTTATCATTATTATTATCATTATTAGTATCATTATTATTATTATCATTATTATTATAATTATTATTATTATCATTATTATTATCCTATTATTATCATTATTATTAGCATTATGGGAAATGAGGTCATCATTAGGAATGAGGGATCATTATCAGTATCATTATCATTATTATTATCATTAATATTATCATTATAATTATCATTATTATTATCATTATTATTATCATTACAGTACTGAAAATCATGAAATTGACAACCGGATCGTAAGCGGATCGGAAGCGGACCGCAAACCGATCCGTTAGGAGCGCAATCGAAGGGCAATCGAATTGGAAACGGAGTGGAATCGAAGCGAATCGCCTTTAGGGTTTTGATCGCTTGGAGTGAAAAGACCGGGTCATTTTGACTTGATCGGAATCGCTTTGAACGTTTGGATTGCTTGGAGTGAAAAGACCGGAACGTTTTGACCGGATCGGAATAGCTTTGAGCATTTGGATCACATGGAGTGAAAAGACCGGAGCGTTTTGATCGGATCGGATCGGATCGCTACTATTTATAGTTTTTCAGTTATATATAGTAACGATCCTAATCGCTTCTTCTGATTCTTTTAACGATTTTAAACAAACAAATTTTTGACAATAATTAATTGAGTTTTATGCTATCAAACACTAGTAATTAAAAACTACTTTAACGATAATTTTGTTAATTGAACTGAAAACATATAATAGTAAATGGTGTGTTTGTCATTCACACGCATGATATTATTGAAATTAAGTTCGGAACCTTTTTGTATAAGCGAAAATTCGAAATATTTTTTCTTACACAAGAGAAGAAATAAGGAACATTAACATTCACCCGTGCTTTATTATGGAATTAATGTGTTTTTTATTTAGTAAGGAGATTCACAACAGAAAATGTATTTAATGCTAATAAACATTTTTGAATGTAAACATTTATTAAGTTCAGTACATGTATGAAATATAAACCATAAACGCTGTCCGAAACTAACAGAGAAACTATTTTTCCCTAATGATTTCAGCGCGAGATGCGTTAAAAGTAATGACCAATGAAAAGAGGGAGCGAAAAGATCGGAATCGGAAGAATCGGTTTGAGCGTAAAGATTTTTTGGAGCGCATGTTAATGACCAATGAAAATCGGGAGCGAAAAGATCGGAATCGGAACCGCAATGGGAATGGAATCAGATCGGTTATAGATGACATTAGGATCGGAAGCGGACCGGATCGGAATCGGAAAAATTGTCAATTTCAACATTTTCAGTACTGTATTATTATCATTATTATTATCATTAATTATTATTAATATCATCATTATTTTATCATTATTATTATCATTATTATTATTATCATTATGATTAATCATTATCATTATTATTATCATTATTATTATCATTATTATTATTATCATTATCATTATTATTATCATTATTATTATCATTAGTATTATCATTATTATTATTATTACTAGTATTATTATCATTATCCTTATTATCATTATTATTATTATACTATTATTATCATTATTATTATCATTATGGGAAATGAGGTCATCATTAGGAATGAGGGATCATTATCATTATCATTATTATTATCATTATTATTATCATTATTATTATCATTATTATTATTACTATTATTATTATCATTATTATCATTATTATTATCATTATTATCATTATCACTATTATTATCATTATAATTTTTATTATCATTATCATTATTATTATTATTATTATTATTATTATTATTATTATTATTATTATTATTACTATTTGTATTATTCCTATTAGTATAAGTAATAGTTGTAGTGTCTATTTATCATTTAAAGAAATAAAACATACTTCATGCACTCCTACAGCGTTCACCACTTCTACTTAATCTTTTCACTACTTCTACTAAATCTACTAGATTTAGTAGAGGTAGTGAATGTACAAGTAGTAGGAGTGCATGTAGTATTTTTTTCTTTAAATGATACATTTGGAACACAGTGTTGTAGTGTAACCAACATACGATCAACACTTTTTTTATTTTATTGCGTCCAAAATTTAAATTCACGAGCTTGTTTGCTTAATTGCTTACCATTTTTGACGAATATGTGTCGATCGCAAATATCAGGGACTCCAATGTTTCGTTGTACAAGCGTAAGAAATTTTTAATATTAAAATGTGGCAAGCCTCTGTATGTGACACCGCGAATCTGATCAAATGTCGATACTACCTATTTCGGGTACTTTAATCGAGCAATAGTACACGCATAAGTCAGTAAGTGGGAAATCTTAATCGTTACTGTTCCTAAACTAATGCTTAAAATTAGTGTATTGACAATACGCAATATTTACACTAATCTATTAAAAGTTAAGTAAATTAGTGCAGTTATGCATCAAACGAAGTATGTAAAGTTTAGTTATTGTTCTTAAAAGAGAATAATCTTTTTATCAATATAAACAACTACCTTCCTTTTGAAAACATCGTCATTGCTGTTGTCCTTGCTTACAAACGTAAGCCTTTACAACGCTTAATTTGCGAACAAAGCATATGATTTATTTTATAGAACCAAGTTTTTATTAGCACTCGGCTAAATTTTGCATTTGTTCATTCAATGAATTTGTCAACACGAAAACCATAACATGAACACTCAACATTTGAGTAACAACAACATATTTTCGTACAGACAATATATAATGTTAGCGTAATAACACTGATTAATTTCATAACAGTACAAGAAAGAGTTATACAATTTCAAGGATGCAGAAAAGTTTTTGAAAGCTCTCTAAAAATGTGCACTTGTTGGATTTCGGAATAATAAACTTATTTGTGGATGGCATTTGTGTTAATTTTATCTAAAACGACTTCATTATGTTAAACAATTTGCAGCTACTACCAGCTAAGACCAGTTTTCCCACATTGCAATAAATTACGGTAATAAAGCTCGTTCATAGCCGATAAAATGCACCATAGTTTAGATTTATTCGCTGAATATAATTTATTTAGTGTTATAAATAACATCTTAAGTTGACTGAACGTTATGAAATCTAACTTAAAACTTAGTTTCCGTCAATATAAATTTTCATTTTTTATACCAAGTATATCCGGTTACGTATCACTAGAGAATACATTTTTATTACAGGTTTTGTTCTGTTTAGGGCAAATTCTAGTTTTACTAATAAATTTCAATGATATTGAGACAACCATATAATACTGCTGTATTTACGCATTTCTTACTCTCTTAGTTGTACTGATTTACTTCTAGACATGTCTAGTATTTATGTATACTCGTGTGCGTTACTTTAATTTTTATCTGCCGACTCAAAGGTAAAATAGTAAAAAAAGTTATGTACATTTTAGAAAAGACGTTTTAGTTTTTAAATTGTTTGGTGTTGTGATAATATTTGCTTTTATTATATAAAACATCTTTGGCTACTCAGCATGCTGCCTTATATGTAATTAAATGTTATTTTAAATTTTGACTTGTTCTAACCTGCTTTTAACACACAATTTCAGATATTTAATATGAAACTAGATCATTCATTAACTAGCTTTATTAAGCACGATATATGTGTACAGGGTTATTCATAATATCTGATACACTTTTGAAATTTAACATGATTGTTAATATTATCAAACATAGGCATTTAAATTTCACATAGGTATACAAAATGTAATCTAGAGGCCCCCGGTGACAAGTATGTTGTATGTTGTATGTGTTTGAGAACACGGCCCCCGGTACCGTTGTTGTGTGGCCCCCTTGCCGAGTATGTTGTATGTTGTATGTGTTTGAGAACACGGCCCCCCGTTGCCGTTGTTGTGTGGCCCCCGGTGCCAAGTATGTTGTATGTTATGTGTTTGAGAACACGGCCCCCGGTACCGTTGTTGTGTGGCCAAGTAGTATATGAACTGTTGCTGTTTGTTTGCCGTGTCAGTTATGTAACCTGTGCAGTTTTCTTTTTTGTTGAGTTAAATTGTATCCAGTTCTTGTTGTCGTGTTGTAAACGAACTGTTGTTGTTTGTTTGCAAAGTAAGTTATGTAGCATGTGCAGTTTTCTTGTTTGTTGAGTTAAATTGTATCCAGTTCTTGTTGCCGTGTTGTAAACGAACTTTTGCTGTTTGTTTGCAAAGTCAATTATGTAGCCTGTGCAATTTTCTTGTTTGTTGAGTCAAATTGTGTCCAGTTCTTGTTGTCGTGTTGTTAACGAACTGTTGCTGTTTGTTTGCAAAGTCAGTTATGTAGCCTGTGCAGTTTTCTTGTTTGTTGAGTTAAATTGTATCCAGCTCTTGTTGTCGTGTTGTAAACGAACTGTTACTGTTTGTTTGCAAAGTCAATTATGTAGCGTGTGCAGTTTTCTTCTTTGTTGAGTTAAATTATATCCAGTTCTTGTTGCCGTGTTGTAAACAAACTGTTGCTGTTCGTTTGCCGTGTCAGTTATGTAGCCTGTGCAGTTTTCTTGCTTGTTGAGTTAAGTTATAGCCAGTTCTTGTTGTCGTCTTGTATACGAACTGTTGCGGTTTGTTTGCCTTGTCAGTTATGTAGCCTATGCAGTTTTCTTGTTTGTTGAAGTAAATTGTAGCCAGTTCCTGTTGTCGTCTTGTATATGTATATGTTAATGTGTATGGTGTTTACGCACACAGATGCCGTTGGTTTTTGTGATTACTTGTGTTAATTGTGTAATATGTACTTGATATGTTTCCTGAACTCATTGTTGTGTGGTTCCTGGTTTAAGTGTTGTATTTGTGTTTGATACACGTTCTCTGGTGCCGTTGTGTGTCAAATAAGTAGTTTGTGTAGTTTATGAATATTCAGTTGTTTTGTAGATTGATGACACGATCATGTGACCTACTTTGGTGTAGACCTGGTGTTAACAAAACAAATGATAATCATTGTTTTTGTCAGTGGCTGAGATGTCCGTGATGGTTCCATAAATATTTTGGTTAAGTTTTATATGAGTAAATTTGTTTTCGTTTTTGTTGAAAGTATGAAGTACAATCTTTTCAACGGTTGAAACGACACATGCATACGTTACAAGATTTGTGACAATTTATTAAGATTTTATTTTAAATGTAAACGCCTTTCAGCTGCAGTGCAAACCGTTGTCTCTCTTTGTTTCATTCGATATAACTGCTTAATACAACGACCTAATCCTTGTTTTTGTTTGTGTTTTTAAATATTATGAGATAAGTAAATAATTAATTTACTCACGTTAAAGTGAGTAAAGGACAATATGACTTATATCCATTTTATCATTTACAATTATCATACATGAAAAACACAAAAAAATACGTGAAAAGCATAGTACAGTAGTTATCTATAGTGCTAGACATCAACCTACTTTTATAATGATATGTTATGTGCATTGCCATTATCTAATCGACCATTACAATAATAAGATTTTATTTGCGAAAAAGTTATAAAATTAAGGCACAACTCATCTGCTTACCTTAATATATGTCGTTTCTCTTTTTCATGAGCATCTCAGATTGTGTTGTAATAAATGTACATCGATATGCAGTCAGAATAATACTTTATATATAGAAAGTTAATTTATGATAACCGATATAAAGAGACGACTTCAATAAAATACAAACTATAAGGCGTCTACCCTTCATCAAAAGTAAGTCATTAAAGTTTCCTTAAAAATATAAAAATAATTACAGTTACTTCCCTTGGAATAATGAAAAGTGGTAGTTTATAATTTGTCTCAGGATTTATTTGATTCTTTCATTTAACGCAATATGTTGATTGTTAGTATGTAAAGACTCTTTAAAGTTTTATTGGACATAATGCAAGTCAGTAGTTTTTCAGTTGAGGACTGAATTTCATTACAATTAACTCGTTCGTGCAAATTTCATGTTAACTTTAAACGCACTATTCACTAGAGGTAATCCATTAAAGATCTCTCGATCAATTTACACTAATTACCTACCTTTAAATAACAAAAATGTGTTGACACTGTTTCGTTTTCGTGTACTCGTGAAACGTAGGTTCGAAAGTGTTTGGTTTGTGTTTTTGTCATTGCTATTTTTTTTAAAGAATAACACATAATGTGTTATTCTGCGAAAATAAGTTATTCCAATCACGGGTAATCTTTTCCAGGGACATTGAAATACAACTGGCAACACTTTCAAATCACATAACAGCTAAATAGCTTTAGGACCGCTTACTAGTATTAAAAACGTTAACATTGTAGCTACAAAATTAAAGACCGGTCTTATGAAAAAGTACATAAAATACTTCGTCTCCGTAGGACAATTCCGGGACATATGAATGCGGGTTGGAGGTGGAGAGATGTATCTTGTTAGATTATCCCTTACACGCTCACAAAGATAAACATCTTTTAATTGCTCAAATGATTAAAATAATCCAAACTTAATTAAACTCAATCATATTTAAATTTAACTGCGTACACAAAAACAAACTAATCTAAAATTTAGCTTGGTGGTAGGGGGCGGAGACAGCACGCTCGACTATTCGATTCATTTTTTTATACTATTGCAATTAAAAGAATAATTTAAAAAGAACAACAGCTGTGGCCAAACGTTCGCGTGCAAAGAGAAATAATATAATAACCAACTGAATGGTAAAGGAGAATATTGAATTATGAAATATTTTAGAAATAGATAAAAAGAGAACTTTTAAAGCCTTTCAAAACGACAAATGCGAAAATATAGCAGGCTCGGTTTTATTGAGCCTGTTCATGGATAGTAATGGAAATGCATATTACTGCACAAGCCGCCTAGCCCCGGGTTGAGCGCAACTCAAAATTTACACCAATAAACAGTACACTTTGGACCATCCCATACGATGGACCGGGTGTGCATTTGGCCGTGAACCTGGAACCTTTAATGTGGTATTTTCAGATTAATAACAATCCATGTTAAGCGGCATATGGTCCCCAGATAAAGGAATACGTTTTCCCTAAACGATAAGACAATGGGTGGATCTAAACAGAATAGAATTTTGACAGGGGATTTTAGAATTTAAATATAACGACAAAAGTTAAAAATCAGGAAGTATATCCTTGGGGTGGTTGAACAATATCCGAATGAATATTGACTGGGAAATTGAAACCATCCATCTAAAAACTGGCCGAAATATTAAAACAAAGACCTTCAAAGGACGTAATTGAGTTGAAGACTTTAAAAACTCGAAGAGTTTAAAAACGTGTTTGTTATAAATGTTACGATTGTAGACTTTTATTTCCAAGTTTAATATCAATTATTTAAGTAGAGTTAGAAGAATAAGGACTTTAACACAAAGTTAACTCTAATTGAAAAATTGAAATATCTTTAAATAACTGTAGGACAGATCTAGGTCTTGCTGGTTATGGTTACTTTCAAAATAGTGAGGGTCTTGGAAAAATGATATTGATTTTGAGGTTGAAAATCTATTTCAAGTTTGAACTTAACTTTATAAGTTCTAAAGGTATAACATGTAGCTAAGTCACAGGTGCATGGAATCTTTAACACAAACCTTGTGCAATACCTAGGGCGAACCTTAAACGATATATCTTTAACAATAAAAATACAACAGGCGCTTTTGATGGAACAGTACCAGAGAGGCGTATGTTTGTCCACGTAACTTAGTTCCGGGTTAAGAGCAAATCACTATATACACAGATATTATTATGTATTATGCTCAACGCCTTCGATCGATTACATGTACAGCAATGAGTGAATGTACGGGAATTTGTTTACAGCACAAATAACGATACTCTAATATTGAAATAGTTAAAAGTGAACTTTGAAAGCCGTTGAATATGATAAAAAATCAAAATTTTGCAGTCTCAGTTTGACTATGCCTGTTCATGGGCAAATAATGTATAAGTATCATGCATGAGTGTGAGGTGCAGATGGAACATTCTGTCACCGAAGTTGAACTATTTTGGCGGGAACGAGGCTCTGTCCAGTTCCCACCAAAACAGTTCATCCGAGGTGACAATTTTTTTTTCTACCTGAACCGAATGTCTCGTGCATGATACTTTTTCTTATATAAGTCATAATATTTGTTTATTTATACTGTCTAGTTATTTGTTGCAATGCGCTAAAACGTTACAAATGCTATGAAAAGTGAGAAGAGTAAAGAAAAATTGTTAGATCTAAAAAGAATCCCTAAAATTCTATTTGCAATATATAACAAAAACGAAGTGAAACAAAATAACAATTCAAATGCCAACATGAGTGAAATGATACTGTCATCAATATCTAGGGTCATTGGAAAGAACTTTCAACTATGAAGAGTGAAATCAACATGTATATATTTTGGTCATCCATTTCGCGCCCAGGGAATTGAAAGTTAAACACATTTTAACAAATAACTCACATTGTATACACTTGTTAGAACAAATGACCATAGATATTTTTGTCAGTAACTCAATTCTCATGAAGACATTTAAATTTATGTTAAGTTATGCTTGTTTTTGGGATAAATTACACGTTTTGTCTTTTTGAGACTTTTGGTTTTACTCTTACATTGACTAAATGCCATCAGATTTCAAAGGCACATGGGGTTCTAATGGCGATTTCTCGAAAGGAAAGTAATCTTTACTCTGATCGAATGCATATAAATAGCAAGTACGTGATTAGGTTTGTTTAAATTGAAAAAAGTTCAAAGGCATACTTACTTATTTACTTATAATAATTAATTTGAAATAGTTTCACTACATCTGAATTTACGATACCTTTAAAATAATATTTTACAAGTATATTTGTGACAATATGAAATCCTTAAAGGCTAAAAATGCAATTTAGGGTGGCGCATACAAGCTACCTCTGCAGAAAGATACTACACAGATAGTGTTGACCCAAACAATCCGAACATGTATGCACGATTTAAAAGAGAATGGTTATAAAAACATAAAAGTGGTTGTGACAGGATTCGAACTTACATGTATGAGTCTATGTCTAAATTTCTGAATATAAACGCCTTTACCAACTGCAAAAAGCGGTCTTAATTTAGACCGCTTTAAACACGTTATATACATTTAAAATCGTATCAATAGTGGATCGTAAAGTTTACGAAATTTGCCGACTACAAGGTCGTATGCAAGAGTGCCAGGTCAGTATTGTTGGACAATACTTAGACGCGCTGATTTCTGATTGATACAATTGATGTATTTGCCAATTCAAAATGTCAATAAGTAACACTACCAATAATATTTAATCGAAATCGAAAGAACAATGTAAAGTGATTTTAATATTAAATTATTCAGGTTTTCCTTTTTTCTTGTACGTTATCGAATAGCAACAAAATATAAATATCCACTTTTTAGAATTTTTTGTTTCACAGATGCCGTTAAATTCTTTCTTTTATTCCTGTCATCGTGTTCTTGCTGGTTTTACTCCAGGTGCTCTGGACTCGGTAAGATCATTGAGTACCCGCCCTTTGGCTTTGCAATGCTATAAGCTTCATAAGCTTCATGTTTTATAGGTTTGTGTGCTTATGCATGCAACATTGTTGAGCCGATGGGTGGGTTGGAGTTGTCTCAACCAAGACAACTTGTACTTGTTTGTGATACGAGAACAGGTTGGGACAAGTGTGAGGTTGGTGCACCCTAGAACCTGGTTTAAATCCCCAGTGTCAATTTGTTTTGCCACTAACCGTTCCAAGGCGGTATCCCCAAAGTTTCTCTTTTTTGTTAGTTGTTTGTGGCGTCCTATTTGAATTGACATACTTATAACAAGCATGCTCTCTCTCTCTCTCTCTCTCTCTCTCTCTCTCTCTCTCTCTCTCTCTCTCTCTCTCTCTAACTCTCTAACAACACGACCCTGCAGTTAACCCTTTACTCAATGAGATATAGTTGTAATTCCATGGGCGGACAATGTTGATCCAGATCAGCTGGCACATCCGTACGCGGCGGTCTGATCAGGATCTACACTGTTCGCTTTTAGGTTCAGTAGAATGCGACCAGTGTAGATCTTTATAAGACGACAAGAATTTCCCAGCTTACTGGTGCTACACTGGTCGCACACGCGATAAAACCCGTACCGGGGTATTTATGTATATAGGGATAAAACTGTTCAGGAAGGAGGGTGTGGGGGTTAAGCGCTGCAACTTTAATTTATGTCTCGCCCTCTCAATAAGCGCGCATAGTCGTGCACTTCCTTTCACTCACAGTTTTAAAATAAGTACTGTCTTACAGTGATAGACATTTGTTTTACATGGAAAGTTATTTTCATGTCGGCAGTATGGCGCAGTAAACTAGGCGAACATAATTCAAAACCTTATATTGCACCGTTGTTGAAAAACTTGTTTTAACAAAGAGACAGAAACACGAATAAATGAAGTGCTATTTCTTGTGTATCTGAGGAAAGGACATAATATAACGAACCAAACATCTTACACAACAGCGCAGAATATTATATGAACTTTGTTATGGTGCGAAATAAAAAAAAATCAGGAAACTTAAGTGTTGCGTTGAAAATTTATTATATAAGCGACACAAAGAAAAAAAGAGCAGCTTACGGAATTAAAATAATTTGTTGACGCGTTTGATCAGTCTTAATGAAATGACTAGGTTTCAGCTATTTCGTATATGCTGGTTCTTTCCTTTTTTCTAACGCTTCGTTTTGTCGCATTATGTTGGAACATTTGGTGGTTTTATACTGAAAAAAACTCCTGTAATGCTAAGCTTTCGGACAGTGACCGCCATAAATATTCACCGTAGCTCACCTTTTAAAGGGAATTGGAGCACACGCAACTTTTCGGGCTGTTCTACGGAAACCGGTCCAGCTTTTAAAGTTCCCTTTTCATCTATTTTAAACTTCAACTATGTTCAGACTGATTAGTCTTTCCTCTTGATTCATTGTGTTATGTTGTGAAATATTTATTTTTAAAAGCAAACTTAAGAAAAGCATCAATACTGTTCTCGTTTATTACATGTACCTGCAGTATGCATGTAAGTCCAGACCTGCGAAAAAATAAAGATGACAATTTTTCGAAAGTGTAAATGTGTGGCGCCGTCGTCTAACTACATTATGGGTGTTTTTAAAAATGTGCGTCAACTTACCAAAATCTTTATGTTTTATGCTTCATTGCTTTGATTTGATACCCTGATATCTGTAATTGAAATTAGTGTCCTTCCGCCAGGCTTCGAAAACTTAAAAAAAAATCAAAGCTGGTTTTTGTTGATTTTTTACTAAATCATCCCTGAAATGTAAATGACATGCTGTAAAAATCGAATTAAAGACGTTTTTAAGATAAACATAAATTATGATAAATATTAAGTTCAGGCCGCTAGGTCACCAAGCTTCGAAAACTTAAAAAAAATCATAGCTAGTTTTGTTGATATTTCACTTAATCATCCCTGAAATGTACATTGCATGCTGTAAAAATCGATTTCAAGCCGTTTTAAAGATAATAAATTATAATAAATATTAAGTTTAGGCCGCCAGGCCGCTAACTTCACGCCGCCAGGTCGCTAGGCCGGGCCGCCAGGTCGCTAGGCCGCCAGGCCGCTAACTTCACGCCGCTAGGCCGCTAACTTCACGCCGCCAGGCCGCTAAATTCACACATCTTTTCATGTCAGGCATTTATGTCACACGCGTAATATATTAATAACTGCAAGTTTAATCTCTGCTTTCATATCTGAACTGGGTGGTTGACATGTGGTAAGCATGTGGTTGGCATGTTCTTAAGAAAATTTTTGAATCAATGTCCACCTTATTATAAGTGTGAATATAGGTTAAATATTGAAATTAAATTTTCAATTTATTTTCTTGTCTTAAGTCTATTAAACTTAAGTGCCACGTCATACAAAATTGTGCTTTATGTGGTAATTCCGATTAGTTTTTAATTTTCATTTTCTTGAAAGAACACAGTTGGGTTATGTTTTCAGTTTGTAGTTAGCAGTTTGCATTTTATTCACATATTAACTTTAGTATTTCTTTATTACAGTTAGCGAAATGTATATTAAACAATGCTTTAATTCATGACGTCATAACATGTGTTAGACTTTAAGCCCCAGCCCTTATTTTAAGTCAGAATATACTATTGAAAAATCATATTTGTCCATATAGACTCCAATATATAAACTCTCTAACAGAATACAAAAGGTTCGATCGAAGACGGGATTTTTAATGATATTGTTAAATTATCGTTAACTTACTTTTAAGAAGCTAAATATAGGCCTGATGGAGCTATATTTAGCACCGACGAAGAGACAACTTCATGCGCGATCTCGATTTCTGTGACGTTTCGGAAATCCTACTTTCGCTTTTAGGCGCGCGGACCAAATTTATTTTAGTAAATAAAAATATTATTAGCCTGAACTAATGCTGCAAATTTGTGCCTATAGTTCCAAATACAGTACTGAAAATCATGAAATTGACAACCGGATCGGAAGCGGATCGGAAGCGGACCGCAAACCGATCCCGTTAGGAGCGCAATGGAAGCGCAATCGAATTGGAAACGGAATGGAATCGAAGCAAATCGCTTTGAGCGTTTGGATCGCTTGGAGTGAAAAGACCGGGGCATTTTGACCGGATCGGAATAGCTTTGAACGTTTGGAACGCTTGGAGTGAAAAGACCGGAGCGTTTTGACCGGATCGGAATCGCTTTGAGTGTTTGGATCGCTTGGAGTGAAAAGACCGGAGCGTTTTGATCGGATCGGATCGCTTCTATTTATAGTTTTTCAGTTATATATAGTAGCGATCCGAATCGCTTCTTCCAATTCTTTTAACGACGTTAAATAAAGCAATTTTTGACAATAATTTAATTGAGTTTTCTGCTATCAAACACACACTAGTAATACAAAACTAATTTAACGATAATGTTGCAAATATAACTGAAAACATATAATAGTAAATGTTGTGTTTGTCATTCACACGCATGATATTATTGAAATTAAGTTCGGAACATGTTTTATAAAGTGCTCTTTAAGCGAAAATACGTAATATTTTTTCTTACACAAGGGAAGAAATAAGGAATATTTACATTCACCCGTGCTTCATTATGGAATTAATGTGTTTTTTTTATTTAGTAAGGAGATTCACAACTGAAATGTATTTAATGCTAATAAACATTTTTTATTGTAACCATTTATTAAGTTCAGTATGAAATATAAACCATAAACGCTGTCCGAAACTAAACGAGAAACTATTTTTGGGGGCGTTGCCCCCAATGATTTTACTTGTGAATTTTGGTCACATGATCCTCGATAGTACCTCGCTCTCTATCTACTTTGTGCTAATGAACGTGGTACCAAATGTGAAATCCGATCATTTTACCTTCAGAGAGTTCACTGAGTTTATGAGACGGTAGACGGCGCTGCTGGATTGTCCTAAAATTGGATCTCATTAATTTGGGAATAGCAGCTTTCTCACAGATAAGAGCTTACACGTGGTGAACTGTATCATGTCATTATAAACTTGCTTAATTGCTTTTGCTATCTTTATACCTTAGAGCTCTTGAGAAAATTATCATTTTATGAATGAAATTTTTGCAGAGGACATCAACATTAGACATATTTTAGCTGTTAAAGCCGCAAATATCCCTGCCCTGGTAGGGAGAATTTAGTAGGCGTGTTTATCAGATAAACTAACTATCACTCATGCAAAGGACGCTGTTCCTGAGCTAAATATAGCTGAAGTAAACAAACACCAGAGCAGACGATAAAATTTACTCACCAGGCTATGCATTCAATGATTGTAAAACTTTGTAATTTCTCATTTTCTGCTAACAATTCTTTCAAATTTAAAATCCCTATTTATGTTTTCATTCCTGTCTTATAATGCCAAGCCAATCTTGTATTTGTATGTAGAAAAACTACATGAAATTTCAACAGCTGTGCCACTTTTCAGAAAGAATTGGGAACATGAATAGTTCACATTTGTTTAAACCTTGATCCATTTTTTGCACAATCTATGTTTTATTATAATCGTCATTAACAAAGTGAGCTCTGATGCTGGTGATACTAGGTCAGTTAGACATTTCCCAGTGATAATGGCAAGAATAATAATGGGGTGATGATAGCTTATCTCAAACTTCGTGTGGAATTTCATTCATGCAGAATTTGGAGGGAAAATTTATTATACAATAAGCATGGATATTAATGAAATATATTGTTCAAATAACTGCTATATTTACTGATCAGCTTCCAACAGTTGTCAAGAGTAGTATTTCAAGCTTTACTGCCAGATGTATTTGTTTACTATCTGCAGGTCATGACCCCAGAAACTCATCCCCAGGATTTTCAAATTTTGACAGATAACATATTTTCTTCTCAAAAATTACAATAAAATGTGTTTTGTCATAAACTTTTCTCTGTCAATTTGAAATGTTGCAAAGAAGTTAAATAAAAAGATTTTAGGGAAATTACTTCTTGGTTATTGTACTAATCATAGTGCAAATAGCATCTACATCATAGTTAAAGTACTTTTTTATTGTTCCATGTGTTTCACTTCTTTCTTGTCAATTTAAAGTTTCAAATCAAAGGTTGACTTATTATTTATTTTTCCTGTCACAATATGACTTCAGTCTTGGATATTAGCATCCGCCCGATATCCGTTGTAGATAAAAACTTGATAAAGCAGAAGCCGGGCATGCAAAATTTTGATCTGCCATCCGAAAATTCCTTCACACTCCTCGAATAGGAAACTCCACACAATCTATTGATGATATGACATGACAATCATTCTAAAACGCCCCCATCAGTACTTTCAGTGCTTTGATTCCCTAATGATTTCAGCGCGAGATGCGTTATAAGTAATGACCAATGAAAAGCGGGAGCGAAAAGATCGGAATCGGAAGAATCGGTTTGAGCGTAAAGATCGTTTGGAGCGCATTGTTAATGACCAATGAGCGCATTGTCTGAAGTGAAAAAATTGGAGTGCAATCGAATTGGAATTGGACCGCAATGGGAATGGAATCGGATCGGTTATAGTTAGGATATATACATTAGGATCGGAAGCGGACCGGATCGGAATCGGAAAAATTGTCAATTTCACAATTTTCAGTACTGTACATGTAATATTTTATAAAACAGAAGGTTAAATTGGAGTAATGCCGCTTTAAAATATCGAAGACACTTTTATACAATCACAACTATATATTTTCAAAAACAACAGCAATAAAAAATCGATAATAAAATAAGCTGATGTAAGCACAATAAAAAAATGAACTTTGATATCAACATGATTTTACGATGTATTTTGACACACTTCCGTAAAATGTACATACATTTAAATTCAGTTCTTTTGTAACATATCATTTACCTATCTATCAAAATTTAAACATCATACGTTTCGAATGCAAGTTTTCCAAAAAGAGGGTTCCTTTAGAGCAATGTAAGGTTAGCTAAATAATAATTTTTATTATATACCCCATTTAATCATGCTAGTCTGTATGCATACTGGTGATAGAAAAAAAGCAATCGTCGGGAGAAATGTATCTTATAGAAATAAATGATCTCTTTTTAAGGGCAATTTTGAATCAAGAGTATATCTTAAAAAACACAAACATTTACCGTCTCTTCATCTACAAAATAGTCCATTTTCGTCAGTTTTGCATTCATTAGTAAGAAATAAATCACTGTTTCTTAAAATTTCATTGATGATATCATAACATTGAATTTGTTTACCTGTTATGTTAACAGACTCCCCACAAAATTGTTTTCACTTCTTGTCTGAATCTTGCTCCACTCAACACAAATAAGTAAAAATTTACTACACAATCTAATTGTGCTAAAAGGCTGAAAGACAACAACATAATTAAGTAGGTTTCGACTGATATTGGAAAGCCATATTCCGAAAACGACTGAAAGGTGTCCATGGATAACATAAGTAGAGAAAGAGGACTCTGTAAAATAAAAAATGCAAAATTTGCTGTTAGGAGTGACCTCGTCACACTGTTTGAAATCTCATTTTTTCGATCATTGTTACTGTGTTTGTGTCCTTTCAATGCATTATTCCGGCGTAACCTCACTAAAATAAGCACTGATCCAATCGTGATGAAACAAAGTGGAAACACAAAGATAAACGCTGCAATAGTCACATTGGATATCATATACCCATAAGGAACCATGGCATCGTACATTTGAACACCATCTACAATTCTAATCTGCGTGAGTACAGTGTTGACAACAATCTCTATTACAAGCACGAACAAGAGAAGTACACTCACCAAAAGTTTAGATACTCGTACTGTACAAATTGTTTTTACTCTGTGAGGAATGTAAACACTTAATACTCTTTCAGTTGTAATTACAGAGAGTAGGGAATGAGAAAACATCACACCAGCTTCAACGATTACTGCGTCGAATAATCTATATATTGCATAGCCTGCAACGTCTGGGTTTATTTTTGAAATAATTTTGAAGATAATACGGCTATCACCTATTACAAGATCCGACACTGCAAGCGCTGTGAAAAATACGGCAGTTGATGAATGTCTTATCCATCTTCTTTGCATCACCACTATTATAAGGATATTTCCGAATGCCGATAATAAAGCCAAGACATAGTCATAAGCATCCCATATCTGTCGAAAGACTGTTACACCGTATCCAAAATAATTATAATCATAATAATCGTACTCAGCTGTGAAGTTTTCACGTCTAATCTCCATGTTTAACGAATTCGACGAACTCCGTTTTTGACCAGTGTATAAAAGAAATGTTATTACGGAATGAAGACGCAACTTCTTACTTCACTTTCTCAAAGCTTGAAATGTCTTGATTGGTCGTTGAATAAAATCTGGTTTTACTAACCATAATGCCAGCAGCAATTATAAATGGCATTTCAAAGCTGAACAATCGTTTTCAAATATTATAAATCACGACATAACATTGCTTTTCAAAACCTTTTGGGAAAATCTTAAATTGTTGAGCCAGATTGAATTGTAAAATTGTTGCTTTACAAGAATTGCTTCTGCAAAACAGCATCATCTACAGAAGAGCGCATCACGCCACGCTTTTTTTTCGTGGCGATCAGGGAGATCTGGCCTGAAGGTTATAAAGCTGAGATTGGAAACCAGTCTCAAATCTCAAGCATCTGATTGGCTGAAATGGCGACTTAGATTTGAGACTGGTTTCCATGCTCAGCTTTATAACCTTGGGCACTGGTAAAAAAAAACACTTTGTGAGCAGTTTCTTTTAACCCAGATAAAATAAATGTTTTCGTCGTTAAATAAAAACAGTTGCAAGATATTCACCTGACCAAAGCACATAACGATCATCTCTGTAATAAACCTTAATCAGGGGTTGTATATATATACTAAGAAATCTGGTAAGTTACGGGTCTTACTTCGATATTATACCTATATGTGTGGTTCTATAAAGGTGACGGGGTATATATGGTACCCCGCTAATTAAATGTCATTTGTATGCACTATCTAACCTTGTAAGGACTATAAGCAGTAATATGGAAAAAAAAATTTATAGAAAAAAAAATGCGGATTTTTTTTTATAGACCGAAAATAAATTTCGATAATAAACCGTGTTACGGGAATAAAGTTTTTCGTACTTTAGAAGTCCGGTTATGCATAGAAATGGCATTGAAAATTGCGGGGTACTATATATACCCCACTAGTTTTTTGAACCTCACATGTAGGTATAGTATCGAAAAAATTCCCGTAACTTACCACATTTCTTAGTATATATATATATATATATATATATATATATATATATATATATATATATAAGAAATGTGGTAAGTAACCGATATTAAACCTAATAAAGTAACATGGTACCCCGCAATTTTCAATGCCATTTCTATATAACTGGATCCAAAGTACGAAAAAATTCCCGTAACACTATATATTATCGAAATTTATTTTCGGTCTATAAAAAAAACTTTTAATCAAAAACCAAATTACATATTACACATGTAGTTTCCTCCTTTTTTATTTACGTCACCTTTATAGAACCTCACGTATAGGTATAATATTGAAATATACTTACCACATTTCTTAGTATATATATACAACCCCTGAATTACAGAGACCCCATATATTTCTGTATATATATATATATATGTGTGAGATAAGTAACCAACGAACAAACCTTCAGACATAAAGTAACAGATCTAAGCACCAGACACGGCGACATCGCCTAGCCAAGAGTGCTGTACATGGTTATAGACGTGCCATCCAAATTCTCAATAGAGAAATTTTCCGGCAACGCCTATATACCATAACTATCCACAAATGACCCTCTGACTACCTAGACATTTACATACACTTATATTTTACACATACAAACATACGAGACAATTACATATACACATCTATTCGCATCGTGCTTCCTCCTTTTTTATTTTTGGAGTTTTAACGCACACTAGTGCTATAGACAGGGACACACACAATGAAAGTCAGCTGGATCTTTCGATACACTGAATTGAAGATATATATTAAGTTAAAGGGAGATAATTCAATTCAAACAACTAACTTCCGAATTAAGGGATCCCCGAAAGGATTCATGTTCGTGGAAGGAAGATACATATGTGTGAGATAAGTAACCAACGAACAAACCTTCAGACATAAAGTAACAGATCTAAGCACCAGACACGGCGACATCGCCTAGCCAAGAGTGCTGTACATGGTTATAGACGTGCCATCCAAATTCTCAATAGAGAAATTTTCCGGCAACGCCTATATACCATAACTATCCACAAATGACCCTCTGACTACCTAGACATTTACATACACTTATATTTTACACATACAAACATACGAGACAATTACATATACACATCTATTCGCATCGTGCTTCCTCCTTTTTTATTTTTGGAGTTTTAACGCACACTAGTGCTATAGACAGGGACACACACAATGAAAGTCAGCTGGATCTTTCGATACACTGAATTGAAGATATATATTAAGTTAAAGGGAGATAATTCAATTCAAACAACTAACTTCCGAATTAAGGGATCCCCGAAAGGATTCATGTTCGTGGAAGGAAGATACATATGTGTGAGATAAGTAACCAACGAACAAACCTTCAGACATAAAGTAACAGATCTAAGCACCAGACACGGCGACATCGCCTAGCCAAGAGTGCTGTACATGGTTATAGACGTGCCATCCAAATTCTCAATAGAGAAATTTTCCGGCAACGCCTATATACCATAACTATCCACAAATGACCCTCTGACTACCTAGACATTTACATACACTTATATTTTACACATACAAACATACGAGACAATTACATATACACATCTATTCGCATCGTGCTTCCTCCTTTTTTATTTTTGGAGTTTTAACGCACACTAGTGCTATAGACAGGGACACACACAATGAAAGTCAGCTGGATCTTTCGATACACTGAATTGAAGATATATATTAAGTTAAAGGGAGATAATTCAATTCAAACAACTAACTTCCGAATTAAGGGATCCCCGAAAGGATTCATGTTCGTGGAAGGAAGATACATATGTGTGAGATAAGTAACCAACGAACAAACCTTCAGACATAAAGTAACAGATCTAAGCACCAGACACGGCGACATCGCCTAGCCAAGAGTGCTGTACATGGTTATATATATATATATATATATATATATATATATATATATATATATATATATATATATATATATATATATATATATATATATATATATATATATATATATATATATATATATATATATATACTAAGAAATGTGGTAAGTTACGGGTCTAATTTCGATATTACACCAATGTGTGAGGTGCTATAAAGTAACGGGGTATATATGGTACCCCGCAATTTTCAATGCCATTTCTATGCATAACTGGACTTCTAAAGTACGAAAAACTTCATTCCCGTAACAGGGTTTATTATCGAAATTTATTTTCGGTCTATAAAAAAAATCCGAAATTTTTTTTTAATCAAAAACCAAATTTCCATATTACAGCTTGTGGTGGCTATAAGTTCCGATAGTGCATAGAAATGACATATTATTAACGGGGTACCATATATACCCCGTCACCTTTATAGAACCTCACGTATAGGTATAATATCGAAATAAAACCCGTAACTTACCACATTTCTTAGTATATATATACAACCCCTGATTAAGGTTTATTACAGAGACCCCATATCTGACGATATTTCTGTATATATATATATATATATATCGATTTTCTATATGATATATGGGGTCAGATCAAGTTTTCATAACTCTCATTTTTGTGGGTTCATACCTATTAATACATTTTATGACCTCACCATGACGTAAAGATTTTAATGCACTACCGTAACAGTGGGGACCCACACAATGTCCCCAGAATTACGATAGGTCCCCAGAGTCCGGTAAAAAATGGTGAAAATGTCCACACAATTACGGTGTTACAAGTGCTCTCTCTCTCTCTCTCTCTCTCTCTCTCTCTCTCTCTCTCTTCAAAATGAAATTTTTTAACTGCAAGTGCTTTCAAAATGAAAATTTAAACTGCAAGTGCTTTCTATAGCTAATTGCTAACGGCATAAATCTAACTATCTTGATATCATAGGATTGCTTTAGCTAATTACATAAATTTTACTTTATTGAGATCATATGAGTGTTATAGCTGATTAGTAATACATGAATTTTACTATATTGTTACCATAGGACTTCCATTGCTAATGACATATATCTTTCGATATTAAGATCACAGGACTGCTAGTGCTAATTACATAAGGTATCAATTTCATAAATTTAAGCACGTAAGAAAATATGGTTTTAGTGATATTTCTTGACATTTTATTTGTTTAAATATTTTTGAATTTTTATTTTACAATTTTCTATTTATTCTCATAATTAAAAGGTAATTTTGTTTTACCGCAAAATACGTAATAATCAACGTTGTCTGCTTAACTTTATGACGTCATTTCAAGGATTGACCTCAATTGTCCGAAACTACACTTTCCGGTGAAGACCCTTGCCCTAACTTCATAAATATTTAACGTAAGTTTCATAGCTAAATTAACCAATGTTCTAAGTTTTTTTTCTTGTTAGCAATGAATCCGACCTATCTGTTCAAAATTGAAAGCAGACCGTTAATTCCTTGATTATAAGGAAAACTAAATCGGTAGTGTAATGGGAAATGCATGGGTAGGCGCTGTCGCCGTACGGTGCCCTCCCAAGTAAGGGGAAATTTATTTTTAGTTAAACTATTCTGAAGTATTTCTGGACAATATTTTCCCTAATGATGAAATTGCCTAACTTTTAGTTGAAATACCGTGCGTCGTTTTATTGTGAGTTAAAATGGTTTTCACGCAACCAGTGATCCACTCTCTTAACTATCGGCTCATTACATTCACTTCCGTAATGGGCTGGGACTACTTTCAACTACTTTTACTTTAACTCAAAGAAATAGTTCACCAATTAAATTTAAAATTGCTTGGGTTTCTTTGGTTTGAATGAAAGATATTGAAGATAACTGCCATATGTTAAACGACAAGTTTTCATATTCATAATGAAGACTGTATACAATAAGGCTGTCGAGTTATGTCAAAAATCTTGACATTGAGCCTTTCACAGAGATGTAAAGTGAGTGTAAGGAACGACAACTCTGCGAAGTAGATTGCCAGTGATCTAACAACACCGATTAAGTTTCCCTATTAGATCAAAGTGCATGTGATATATCATGTTCATTTTTGCATTAAATTGTTATTCCCCTTCAAGTCTTTGGACTTTATTTAAAAAAAAAACACTAAAGGGATATTAAACAAGTCACAAAATCGAGAAAGGAAAGGAAAGACAACTCTGCAAAGGAGATTGCCACAAATGATTCAAGCATATTGCAGCGTGTATTCGAAAGATTTCTACAACAAGACTGATAAGTTAATCCGATTTCCACAATGTGGTTTTGATAGAATACTATGTATCGCCTACAAGAGACCAGGAATGGAACAGTTTGCTTTCTGACTGACTGTATATTTCTACTGTTTTCCATGTATTATGCGACGTATAAACTACGTCACACTTTATTGTGTATTCTGATCGTGATTTCCCGGAAAATTCGGAACAGAATCGTGGCTTTTCTACAACCTTTAGATATTCTTACGCCATTCATAAATTTTCTACACCATTCATAAATTTACTAAACGTTACTCTTTTTATTTCTACTGTTGCTGACTAAAATGTTGTTGTTTAGTGTAATCGAGTGAGCAGGGTATATTATACAAAGAATATTTATGACAGATTGCGGTATGTATGTTAGTTTTATTTTTCGTTTTTATGTACCTTTAGTCTCCACTAATGTTGGTTAAATAACCATTTCGGAAAAATAATAACCTGCAGAGTGCATACTGTAATAGTATTCCATTTATATTATTTTATTTAATAAGCTACATATTTTACAGGTTTAAAACTTTAATAATTCTACCGGTAATAAAAACTCTTTAGTAATGAAAATCTGAAAAAAAGACTGAAAACAGAAACTTCGTAGTACTTATTATTTTACGTTGCGTGGGCTGTCTAGTTATCAATAATCAAGTATAAATGAAATATAAATCTTCAAACTCAACTGTCAAAAAGTATCGTTTTCCAATTCTGTTAAATATTCAGTAACAGTTACTTTACTTGAGAAACAAAACAAAAAAAAGCGATCATACTCTATCGTAATTTTGTACAACGTATTTTATATACAAAAATGTCTGCCTTCTCGATGAGCCTGATCTTTAGCATGCCCCAATTTCTTTAGTTGCGACTATGTCCAGTTCAAAACAGTTTTATATTAAATGTTATGAATCTCCATTAACGTAAAGTCAGTATAGTTATAAGTAAATAATTGGTTACCGGTGACATGCAGTCATGATAACGTTTTATCAGGGTTATCCGATTATTAACCTTTTTGGGGGTTGTTCCGGGCTAGCTCAACAGGTAGCGTTATTGGAACTGCATGGCAAGGCGCTGTCGCTGTCGGTTTGAGTCTCAGTAGGGGCAATATCATTTTAAATTTAAATATTTTAAATTTTAAATTTTGTTGTTTCTTTTGACAGTTGGTTTTAGATACACATCATAAAAATAAAAACTTGTTTTCACTGTTGATCGTTTAAGACTTATCTGAGTTCCAATGTAACAACAAGTTTATACTATTAAAAACAATTGCTGCACTTTCAAAACAATCAAAAACAAATGAACCAAGTAAAAACCATGACGCTTTAATACGGCAAATTGTGTGTAAAAATTTATTCTTTTAAGAAATTATAGATGAAAAGAAAACTTAAAAGCATGTAAGAACCTCTGATTACGACAAATATAAAAATAATGTGAATTGGTTTGATTGAGCCCATACATCAAGCAATTATGACAATGTTGTTTTATTTTAGCCTAGAGTCATATTAATTAAAATTATAAGAACTTGATTAGATTGTTTTTATTCTCTTAAGAGTTTGGAGCCATCAGGCGTCATTTCATTAAAAGACTCAAGTGTGTTTTGATTAGGAGAATATTCTTAATAAAATGGACATATTTTATAAACTACATGTAAAAAAAGAACGCAATTTTCTGAAGTTTAACCAGTATGAAAATAAGAGCAGCAGAGTTCTTTTATAAGATTTCCCTAGAAACCTTTAATACCTCTTAATAATACGCAATAGTCAAACAAAAGAGGTACTGTGTATTTGGTGCAAGCAAGAAAATTGTTGTAAAGGGTGTACTCACCTAGCAAGCGTTAAATTGTATACTGTTAATAGTTTATTTTAAAATTCACAAAATAAGTCGAGAAAAGGCTCAGTTAGAAGCAGTATCATTTTTATATAGATGAACAGAGCACTTTGAAAGCCACCGAACACGACAAATATGAAAATATTGAAGGCTCTGTTTGATTGAGCCTGTTCATGGGCAGTAATGGATATGCATATTACTGCCACGCAGCATAGCCCCGGGTTGAGCGCAAGTCAATATTAAGTCTAATAAATAGTACAATTTTGATCCATCCCAACCGATGGTATGCATATGGCGTTGAACACGGAACCTTTAATGCGGTATTTTCAGGTCAATACCATTCCATATTTCAGCGTATGGTCCCAAGATAAGAATTTGATTGCTTTTAACGAGAAAACGATTGGCGGAACTTTGACAGTGGTTCTGAGGATATAAATTCTCGCCAAAGGCAAAATTTAAAATACAGGAAGTATATCCTTGGGATGATTGAACAATAACAAAATCTATACTGGCTGGTATTTTCAGATTAATACCATTCCATGTTTAGCGGCGTATGGTCACCTTAAAAAAGAAGGCATTTGCCCTAAACGAGAAAACAATGGGCGGAATTAATCATAATATAATTTTGACAGGGGATCTGAGAATATAAATTCTGCATATCACAGACAACGCCAAGGACAAAATTTAAAAAAGCAGTGAGTATATCCTTAGGGTGCTTGAATAATATTTATTTGTTGGGATACTAAAACCACCCATTTGTAAGCTGGCAGAAATATTTGAACAAATTTAAAGTAATTTTTGAAGTACTATTGACATATTACATAATTATCGTGCTCAACGACCTTCAAAAGACGTAACTGATATCAGCACTGACTAAATGTACGGGGAGACTATTTACTGCTATGCTCGGAGATTTTTTTTCAGATTTGAAAAACTTCTATCATCGAAAAATACAATTTTAATGACACTACATTGCCCTTATAGAAACAGATGACAAAGACAAGTTGAAAGCCATTGAACAACACACATACGAAAATATTGCAGGCTCGGTTGGATTGAGCCTGTTCATAAACGGTGATAAAAATGCGAAATAATAATTCGTTTAAACAAAACAATAATTTGTTTAAACGAAAAAATATACGTAAAAAGTATTATAATGGAAAATGAAACAAATATGCTAAATATCACCTTAGAGGCTCCGTAAGCTTGTGCTTGTGATGACCTGTACTGTTTATGTGCCTGCTTTTTAACAGGTAAGATATTTATTTGCGCAATTTCGGTCTGAAGAAGTAAATATGAAATACAAATAAATAAAAATTTAAAACAGATAATAAAGCTATATTTGTAGAACAATATTGAAATTTTCACGGAGGTATCATTAGAACAAGTTTCAGTAACAATTACAATAAAATGTTGTGTCTTTTTTAAAGACATTTCAATTGTAATGAGAAAAATCAAAGATAGCCACCATTTATGCGAGAAATAATGCCGCCACTTTCTCTGTTCCAAGCACCCGTGCGAACAAACATCCCGCTGTTACGTTGAAAAGTGCCACATGTAAATATTTTTAGCAATACTGGAGTTGTTTATCCAAGGCAACTTGTACTTGTTTATTTATATGAAAACCTATTGGCATGTGGGTAGTGGACACTGGAACCCGGTTAAAACCCCCAGTGATAAATTGTTTTGCCGCTGACCGTTCCAAGACGGCGACCACTCGGGCTCCCAATTTCGTAAATTGTTTGTGGCGTCTTTTTTAACTGTTCTTTGCATAGCAATGCTCTCTTCTCCTATCTACTTTTTGGCTGTGATGAGAGGCTGTGTCTGACGGATGTGGCCATTCCTGATCAGCTTATTTCTTTTAATAATATAATTTACACTATTTAAAGGCGATTATGTCAATATAGTTTTGCAAATCAGGTGGATGTGTTTATCAAATATATTAAAGAAAATTATTGCACCAGCCTTAATGAAAAAGTTATTAATTATGTTCTGTTGAGTTTTCAGGTAAATCGATTGCAAAGCCTGGATAGCCGCATTTTTTCTAAACGTCATCAGTCATTGCTGAGCAACGTTGTAGTTAAAGAATTGTTATTTTAACGACCAATCAACACATTATAGCGAAAAGGAGGTTGCGGCTACAGTCCGAAAAATATTAGTTTATAGTATACTTATCACGGAGTTCATAAAAATTCTTCTTTACAATGATCAATGAGCTGAAACACTATAATTATAACATTTTAAATAACTACGATTACTTTGATTTGTATGTTGGATATATTTTGTTGTTATTTAAACGGAGTTCATAAAATTCTTTACAATGTTTAATGATCCGAGACATTATATTAACATTTCAAATGACTACGATTATTATGATTTGGAACTTGGATATATGTTGTTATTCAAACAAATACTTCGATATTTTTACACTATACTGGCTGTTGCATCCGTTTTCGGAAACGTCATTATAATAGTGGTGATGTCTAGAAAATGGATAAGAAATTCATCAACTGCCGTATTCTTTACAGCGCTTGCAGTGTCGGATCTTTTAATTGGTGTTACTCCGACTATCTTTAATATAATAAATGCCGTAGAAAACATTAATGATAATGTAATAGTTGAACTAGTTCTGAGAATAGCCAGTCAAGCGAACGTAAAGTTTTCTCATTCAATTCTCTCTGCAATAACAGCTGAACGAATATTAAGCATTTACATTCCACACAAAGTTAAAACTGTTTGTACTGTACGCTTATCAAGATTGTTGGTGACAACAATTTTCCTGTTCTTGTTGCTAACCGAGATTCTTATTAACATTACACTTACAGAGATTATCTTTGAAAGTGGTTTTATGTATGTTAACGACACAGTTACTAATGGGTATGTAATATCCAATATAGCTTTAGCACCGTTTGTGTTTATTATTCCATTCTGTTTCATCACGATAGAATCAATTCTTATTTTGGTCAAATTATACCGGGATAATGCATTGAAAGGACAAAAACACAGTAGCAGTACACGACAGACTGAGATTTCTAACAGTGTAACTAGGTCACTGTTGACTGCAAACTTGGCATTTTTTATTTTACAGTCTCCCCATGCACTACTTATTTTATCAATGGATACGTTTAAGTCGTTTTTGGGAATATGGCTTTTCAATATCAGTCGAAACCTGCATAACAATGTTGTATTCATTCGGCCTTTTAGCACAATTGAATTCTGCAGTAAATTTTTACTTACATGTGTTAAGTGGATCAAGGTTTAGACAAGAAGTGAAAACACTCCTGTGTATATGTGTTAAGTGGATCAAGGTTTAGACAAGAAGTGAAAACACTCCTGTGTTTATGTGTTAAGTGGATCAAGGTTTAGACAAGAAGTGAAAACACTCCTGTGTATATGTGTTAAGTGGATCAAGGTTTAGACAAGAAGTGAAAACACTCCTGTGTATATGTGTTAAGTGGATCAAGGTTTAGACAAGAAGTAAAAACCCTCCTGTGCAGTTTTTGTAAACACCGGCGCTTAGCTACCAGTACGCAGAATACGCAACTGCGTACACATTGGTCCAAAAAATCGTAAAAATACAAGCGCTAAAATAGCAATAAAAACTTAGGCCTGAGAGGGTGGGGGATGGAGTGTGTGAAGCAAAATTTAGTTATATTGCAAAATATCATTTGTAAGCGAAATAAATTACGCAAAATCTTAATAAAAAGTTGACAGTAGATGTTTCATGAGAAAATGTAAAACTTAATCTAGTAAAATTGCTTAAAAAGACTTATTGTATGTCAGAAACCCACTAGAACGCTCCTGAGACGATCTACAGAAAAACAATAGAACCCGCCCGTACCCCACCCCTAGAATTCTGCATACACCTTTGAAACCCTTGCTACGCCTTCGTGTTAAACATAACTGATGTTTATGTAATAACAATATTTTTTATAACAATAAATAATTGGGAAATAGTTTTTTTTTCCTTATAACTGCAGTAACCTATACTGAAATTATAAGAACTATTGTGTAGCTTGTAAATAAAGAGACAGTACATTGTTTTCCTTAATAAAATATGCAGAATTCGCGCAGGAATGATTTGTCGTCGAAAAGACATTGAGTTTATTGTGTTTTATAAAAAAAATTTCTAGCTCATGATTACAATGTCAGAAAACACTCGCAGGATAAAGTTTTGTTTGTAATTATAATAAACAGTACATTTTTGAACGCTGTATATGCGCAAATATAAATATCAAACAGTCTTGTTTTAAAGATCATATGGGGTGTGAATTCATATAGATGAAATGATGATAAGTGAGAACAAAAGTGTTGTATTTTTATAAAAAATAGATGAATATATGAAAAGATACAAAGAAATGCTACCAAACACAACATTTTGATCAAGCCTAATCATTGGGAAGTGATTGAAATGTATAGTTCTGCTCGGGCCACCTAGCCCAAGTTAGAGCACTACGGGGGAATTAAACAGTACAATTTAATTCCATTTTTAACAATGCTTTGCATATGCTGGTTACATGGAACCTTAAATGGTTGTTGTTTTCGGATTATGGCTATTCTATGATCAGCGGCTTATGCTCCCAAAATAAGAGATTAGCTTGCACTAATCGAAAAAACAATGGTCGAAACCTTACATAAAATTGTGAAAATATAATATCTTAATAAGTTAAAAGTCATTTTGCCAGAGAAATGACAAAATATTGTGAAACTATGTAAATATATATTCATTTGTACACATAAATCAAAACAAGTTAACGACAAATTTGACCAAAAGGCAAAATTATGTAATGTTTGATCAACTGAAAATTGTATTTTATGTAGCTAAGGATCTTATCAAATATTTTTATAACTGTATAATGTTTGATCAACTAAAACTTGAAAATTAAATGTAATTTATATTGCAGACTGTTGGTCAAAATTTGATAACTGTATTTTGTGATGAACGTTAGTTTCAAATTTGTATTTATCATGTTTATATTGTTAGAAGTTTTCTTACATGTAACGATGGTAAGAAAGGATCCTGCTATTTTTATGAAAATTACTATTTAACATTTTCTTAAGACCTTCGTATAAAAAATGTATGTATTTTTTGTTTTTGTTGTTTGTA
This sequence comes from Corbicula japonica, assembly GCA_038501625.1. Taxonomy (NCBI): domain Eukaryota; kingdom Metazoa; phylum Mollusca; class Bivalvia; order Venerida; family Cyrenidae; genus Corbicula; species Corbicula japonica. The sequence continues at coordinate 97,280 of JAZAYU010000217.1, forward strand.
TAAGTAAAGTTTTATTTTCTCTGCGCTGTGTTTCTTATTATATAAATAGATGAAAAGGGAACTTTGAAAGCCACCGAACACGACAAATATGAAAATACTGCAGGCTCGGTTTGATTGAGCCTGTTCATGGGCAGTAATGGGAATGCTTATTACTGCCCACGCCGCCTAGCCCCGGGTTGAGCGCAACTCAGTAATTACACCATTAAATAGTACAAGTTCGATCCATCCCAAACGATGGTATGCATATGGCGGTGAACATGGAACCTTCAATGAGATATTTTCAGATTAATACCATTCCATGTTCAGCGGCGTATGGTCCCCAGATAAAAGAATGGGTTTGCCCTAAACGAGAAAACAATGGGCGGAACTAAACAGAATAGAATTTTGACAGGAGATCTTAGAATATAAATCCTGCATATCACAGACTACGCCAAAGGCAAAATTTAAAAACCAGGAAGTATATTCTTGGGGGTGATTGGACAATATCCAAATCTATATTGGCTGGGATATTGAAACCACCTATCTATAAACTGGCCGAAATATTAAAACAAAAGGAATTTTAGAAGTACCATAAACATAGTACATAAGTATCGTGCTCAGCCGACCTTCAAAGGACGTAACTGATAACAGCACTGATTGAATGTACGGGGAGACTTTTTACAGCCGCCACACGGCACAGGAGTTTTCCAAGTTTCGATTTCCCCAAACCCACAGTTTCCGCAAACTATCCACAGTACTGTAGGGAGTTTTGGTGCAATAAGAACTAATTGAAGATACATGAATCTTCACGATGATATTTAAACACATATCATAGATGACAGGTGTTTATATTTGTACTAAATTAGCATGTAATACACATAACATTAAGCACCTTAGAATCTGGTTTAAACCCCAATTTGCAATTTGTTTTGTCACCGAACGCTTTAAAAGCGTTAACCCCAGCACCATCGGGTTTCGATTGTGTTCGTTGTCTGTAGTGTCTATTTCGAAACAGATATTTCTATAAAACATTATCTCTTTTTCAACCTTTTGCTTTGTTTGGAGGTTGTGTACAAGTTACGAATATTTTATTTTTTGTGAACCTGACGTGTCATACGCTTTCGTAGGATCTTTTTTATCGGGATGATTTCCGTTCGGATCTTAATAGCATGATTTTAACAATATTTTTACAATATTTTGTTACTCTTCAAACCGTTTTAGAGAAAATGCCACCTAACGAGTTGAAATTAACAACTTTCGAATGTTGTGGTGTTAGGTAAAATAATTGTCGGAAAATATAATATTTCAAAACCTCAAGAGCAAACACCTCTAAGAATCTATGAAAAAAATATAATGTCGAGCCTTTGGCAAAAAAGCTAAGTAATTGAGATTTGAGTTTAATTGCATTTATTCTTTTTCTACTTGAAACAACAAACTCTCGTATGATTAAAACGCGCCAGATTATCTGATGTGTTTGCGAGAATAAAACTTTATAAAGTGAAAATGATCATCGTTTGTCTTTGAAAACAATTGAGAAGAACACAATTGTTTTTACTTCTAATTAAAACTGATAACGTTTGTAATTTAAAACAAAATAACCCGCTTCATTATACTTTATAAAGGGAAAATGATTAGTGTTTGTCTTTAAAGATTATTGGAAAATACGCAATCGTCTAAAGTTAAAAAAATGATAGATGATGTTATTAATTCAAAACAAAATAACACTTCAAAGTGTAAAAGTCATCACATTTGCTCTCACAGGAATTAACAACGAATGGAAAACTCCGCTAAATGTAAAATATTTGCCTGGAAGCCTTTATACAGTAAAGTATGTTTATTGTCTTTGAATTTAAATGAAAGCAAAGACTGAGTTTACTTTTAGAAAATAAAATTGTGAATTTCAAAACATTCGTGGAGTTTTAGAGTATGAGTATTCATTTTTGAATTTAATATTGAGTTTGTGAAAAATATACTTTTGATTGACCATATGCATCAGACGTTTTCCCCAAACCTTGAACCAGTTTGTCGTCTGCCGTGCGTTCGACTATCGTCTATGTCAAGGTGGCCATAGCACGTGGTTTGTTACGTACTTTGTAGGTATTACGGCAAGACAAAAAACACATCAATTTAAATCTTTGAAGCCTTGTAAGAATTTTATTAGTTCATCATTTTCGACGAATTTCAGCGCATTCGGAGAAAATTCTGGAAAAATTTGGTTTAAACAGTATTTATTGAAGTAAATGCACATATAATGATATAATACAATGAAAATAATGTCATGTTATGGATTAGAGAACAAGCGAAAACGCTTATATAAACTCTTCTCCATGGGTAGTGAAATACAATACATTATTTGTACATATATTTGTCCGGTAAAAATATCGTTTTAGAAGTACAATAACGGAGAGAAGAGGAGAGAGAGAGAGAGGGAGAGAGAGGGAGGGAGAGAAGAGAGGGATATGCCAAAACTCTAGACCTAGCTTAGGAACCTGCGTGTAGATTGAATATACATCTGTACATTAGTGAATAACATAATGGAAAATTTGATCATTCAATTTCAGTATCTGTCCCTAATCATAGACAAAAGTAATCACAGGGCGAGAAATGTATTGACAACCGTATGTAGTGTTCAACTTTTCCCTTATAATGCGATGAATTTCTGACGGTTTATGTTTTTTTATTGTTCATGTACATTATAGTATTTGGTATAAAAATCATTTAGTGGTATCTGGCGATAATTGAGGTATCCCAGATATCAGGTATTGCTTTCCAGAATTCGTAAAGAAAAGTTTGCCATATTTTCAGGCACATGCAACAGAGAGCTTCATTTGTAAGAAGATAAAGGTTTTTTACTTCAGATAAAAAAGTTTCCCTAAATCTAATTTTTCTTAACCTATTTAAATGAAATGGCAAAACAATTGAGTAAATGTCAGTGTATACATATTGCGAAGAGTTAAAGGAGGATTCAGGTTCTCGACCTAAAGCTGGTGTCAGTACAGATAAATAAATTGAAATACTGTTTAGAGTATTACTATAAGCCCGGCATGAAAATTATTCTAGTTGTGCTATAATTCATTACCATAGCAGGCAACGGCATATGAACAGTTAAGAAGATTACAATCGGAGATTGTGATCCGTTTGATGAGTAAGACTTTCGTAGAGGACGAAGTTAACAAAAGTGTAAATATTTTCTCTTTATCACCATAGCTTAATCTGCATTAAAATGTTAAGTAGTGAATGCATAGTTTAACGTGAAAAGCTATAAGAGGTTTCTAGATCCTCTGTCTGCAATATGTTTCAGTGCAAATTAATAATAAAAAAAAAACTTTGGCAGTATTACAAATACGATCATATATTTACACTTCAACTTCCTCCTCTACGATAAAGTCTTATTCATCAAACGGATCATAATTTATGTTGATAAACAGTGTGGCGTATTATTTTAAATGGCGTGGCTACAGTAGAGCCGTTTATAAAGTATTGGACGTTGCACAATGTTTTGACGTGTAACGTCGCTGAGTACGCACGTTTTGCCACGAGTAGCTACGAAAAAGCGTGATGTCATTCACTGTGTTATCAATAGTTGTTCCAATAGCCTTCTGAAAAAGCCGTTATAACACGAATTCTTCTCATAGTTTCTATATTACAGAGAGTTTTTATGAGCGTTAAACTGTTGGGTGGTTTAAAGTACGCGTGAATCCCTTCACACACTTTAAACAACCCAACTGTTTTCTATAACCAAATGAAGAATATCATGCTAGTGATGTTACAATTCTCAACCATATCAATGTTCTCATTTATGTTCTCATAATAGTTACTTCCCTTTGAAATAAAGAAAGACGATGCTCAATAAAATAATTAAAATTTTATGTTACCGAAAAGTTTAATTTAAAAAAAAAAACGCTTTAGTTTGGGTTAAAACGGTAAAAGTTGATTTTTGTACTCGCAAACATGTGCATATCTCGTGGAAACATGTGAAGAAAAACATTAATAATAATAGCGTATTAACTTATCACAACTCCGTTAAATAAAAGTTACACGCAACAGGGTTACAAGTGTTACATAAATATGTATGAGTGCAGTTTAGTGAAACTGAATGTAAGTATGAGGTTGCTTCATCCCAGAACTTGGTTTAATCCCCAAGAAGCAAATTGTCTTGCTACTGAGCATGACGACGCTGAAAACTCTCGGGCTCCATTTTTCTCGGAAATTGTTTTTAAGCGCATCATATGAAATTGGATAAAAAATCACATGCTCACTTTTCCTCTATGCTTTTGACAGTCTTTAATTGTCGCGGAGCACAATGCAAATGTATGTCTCATAATAATAATAATAATAATAATAATAATAATAGCATTATTATTATTATTATTATTATTTATTTTTATGATTATTATTATTATTATTATTATTATTATTATTATTATTATTATTATTATTATATAAAATAATAATAATAATAATAATAATAATAATAATAATAATTATCATCATCATCATCATCATCATCATCATATCCATCACCATCATAACCATCATCATCATCATTACCATCTAGGTGAAGGGAATATGGGTACATGTGCGTAATTATGATTAACAAATGCCGTACGCGTGAAGCCCTTCTGGCTTCACACACTTTCAACAACCCAACTGTTTTCAATACCCAAATGAAAACCATCAAATATCGATTATATCCTTCAAAAGGTTCGTATGAGTATTAAATATTATAAGAAGGGGAAACTGTGAAAGCCACCAAACATGACAAATATGAAAATGTTGCAGGACTTGCTTGCTTGAGCCCGTACATCAAGGGATATCGACGTTGTTTTCTTTAAGCCTTGAGCCAAATTAATTAATACTCTAAGAACTTCTCAGAAAATGATTTGATTCTCTTAAGAGTTTGGAACCTTCAGGCCTTTTTTAATTGTACGACTCGAATCTTTTCGATTGTAAGAATAATGCTTAACCAATAATAAGGAAAATGTTCCTTAATTGTCAACTAAACGCAAATTCTGAAGTTTAGTACTAAAATAAGAGCAGCAATCTTCTTTTCAAGATTTTCGTACAACCCTTTATTATATGTTACTATAAAAATTCATTGGTCATATAACACTAGAGGTACTCTGTTCATGATGCAAGCAATGAATTTCAAAGCAAAGGGTATCTAGCATCGATAGCGTTAACCTGTCCACTTAATAGCCGTCTTATTTATTTTAATTTTTCAAATCCATTAAGTCGAGAACAATCTTGGCTCGCTTTTAATACAGTATTATTTTCAAGTTGAATTTCATGTTTAAAAATGTGATCCATGAGTAGGTAAAATGCTTATAAATTATCATGCTAAAGCAGTTTCTATGATTCACAAGAATTTCTCTTAAATTTTGAGAGATCAGAGTAGAATATTCTTTTAAGCAAGATCATTATTGTGGGAATTCATGAAACTGGAACATTGTTATAGAAATATTTATTGAAGCCTTAACTGCTTTAATTGAAAGATCAGGCAAAAATTTTGAATTTACTTCATTGGCGAGATCAGAGTGCAATAATCTAAAAAGAAAATCAGAATTGTGTGAATAATTGAAAACATAATATACTATTTTTTGGCTGGAATATAAGGCAAAATGTTAAATTGTATAGTGATAAATTTCAAAGCATTTACGTTGCTTTATAATAGTTTATAGTTTTAGAATTTAAATCCCATGGATTTTTTCACCCATTTTCATGAAATGAATGGATGGATGGATGGGATGGTCGGTGGGTGGGTTGGTGGTTGGGTGAGTGGGTGTTTGGGTGGGCGGGTGGGTGGGTGGGTGGATGGGTGGGTTACGGGCGGGCGGGAGGACAGATTGATTGATTTATTGCTTGATTGATTGATTGTATTTTATTCCTCCAAGAGAAGAGCAGTAAATATACAAATAACGCAACATAATGTACAAAAGACAGGCAACAAAAAAACAGAAGAACATTCAGTTTAAACCTATACATTTATTGTATATAAAATTGGGGAAACAATATATGCATTATATATATAAAGACCAATACTAGACTTAACAAATACACAATTCGGTTATTCAGTCACAAAGAATTAAGATCTAGGCTTACCAGAAACGAAATAGTAAGAGAGATCTTGTGGAATAGACATAATCTATTACACCAACCGATATCAAAGTACTGAGGAGGTCCGACGATTTGATCTGTGCTTACCCGAAACGAAATAGTAAGGGTGATCTCACGGAATATACACGCAAACATACAGAATATAATGTGTTTAATTATGTTAATATTTTTCGCACTCTGTCTATTTGATAAAATTAACTCTTGCACATATAATGTAGAAAAAGAACTATTAATTTCAAACAATTAACTCGTATAAGTACATCAAAATTAGTTCAATAACCTGATTTCTTGGAGACATCTCGAAAAACTTTTCAAAATACTTAGCACCAATAAAGATATGAAAGTGTTTACAAAGATTTTATCGAAGACAATCGTTTTAACACTATGTTGAAGTAGGTTTACAGTATGTTGTACTGGGTTTACAGTATATTGTAGTAGGTTTACAGTATGCTGTAGTAGGTTTACAGTATGTTGTGGTCGGTTTACAGTATGTTGTAGTAGGTTTACAGTATATTGTAGTAGGTTAACAGTATGTTGTGGTGGGTTACAGTATGTTGTAGTAGGTTTACAGTATGTTGTAGTAAGTTTACAGTATATTGTAGTAGGTTTACAGTTTGTTGTAGTATGTCTTCGCCTCTGATGTTTCTAGATGCTCTCGAACACAGCTGTAACAAAATTGGAACTGCTCCTGAAATGAGAGTAATAGTTTAAAGCAAACTGACTGTTTGTTATTCTAGAAGGGAACTTTCACTGCCACCGATTGATAAGTAAAGACTGTTCTATAACGGGAATTTTGCCGTCGGTCAAATTGCGATAAATGAAGGATGTCGTTGGAAAATGGTCCCCACTACCCTCATTTTCCTAAAATCCTTGATCAGTTTGATATGAATTATACCCGTTGTGATAATAATTTTTATCCTTAAAAATAACTTAGCAAATTCCATTTTCAACTTATAAATTATTAGACATTTACTGTTACATGTAAGAGTATGTAAAAAATGCATGTTAATGTGACCTAAGGGCCAATTTGTCAGAGACTGGCCTATTTAGTTTGGTTTGCTTACAAAGTCCTGTATTGCTGTTCGTCGTCTACTTCTCACTTGACATATTGTATTGATAACACTCAAGTCCCTGTCAACTGCGAGCTTTTCTAGCATGATTGCTACTGCACATAGTAATCCACTTTTCTTTGCTCCGTCACTAAATATAAAGTTTAAACTCTCTGTTCATACAGTGATTCCTAATATATGAAAACAATATTAAGTCACCCCGTAAAATAAAAGAATTTTGCCGCGTTTTAATTAGGTCAACTTATGAAGTTTGCTCTACATAATGCGTATGCATTAAAGACGTGATGAAAAAAAAAACATCTTTAACTTCAATTAATCGTTTATTTATTTAAAAGCAATTTGAAGAAACAAAACTTTTAAAGTATGAAAATGGACATGAAGTTGAATTTATCCTAACATATGATGCATTTGGTAATGCATTTTTCTATCTGTGTTCATGAAACTATTTAAAGAAAAACTAGATACTTTTCACCCACATAAATGATTCGTCTACATCACTATGGTTAAAAGTGCACACTTTGTTATATGCGGAATGCTGGTAAAAATCCCATATTCAATGCCGGTAAAAATCCCCTATCCAATGCTGGTAAAAAGCCCATATTCAATGCTAGTAAAAATCCCCTATTCAATGCTGGTAAAAAAAATCCCCTATTCAATGCTGGTAAAAATTCCCTTATTCAACGCTGGTAAAAATCCTCAATTCAATGTTGGTAAAAATCCCCATTAAATGCTGGTAAAATCCCCTATTTAAACTTCCGATTATCGAAGCACTTTGCCCACAGTTACAATTGTAGTGTTTAATTAATTTAGTTATACTGAGCTGTGAAACGAAAAAATAATAGGATTTTTCATTTCCATCCGTAAACATGGTGAAGATGCTCTGTGAATGGAAGCCTGTAGCCTTTTATGTGTCTTTAATGAATGCTTTATAGATAAAATAATACAGAAAATAAATATCTTACAGACAGTGAAAGAGTACAGTTATGCTTTCTGGTCTACAATGCTTGGATAGAGCTGAAATTAAGCTCATAAACATTTGCAAACTGTCTGGAACACTGTTCCTGTTCTTCCAGCCTTGGAATTGGTAGTGTTGAACCTTTACATCATCGGTAGAAGACTGAAATACCAAATAAATAATAACATATTATCTTAAAACGTCATATATAAAGATTTCTGTAATCTTATTACAAAACAATTTACAACTTTAAACATTTAAAGTTTAATGAAAACAATGTTACATATACATACCATACACAACAGACTATCCTTTACTAAATGTTTTAATTGCCATATTTATACTATCTATCAAAGCAAACCTATAAATATTTGAACTCTGTTATGACCATACATGTATTTTCAATAGAGGTTGTGTTAATAATTAAATACCCAATCTAAATAGTCCTTACCGTGCCAATTTTTGAAATCCTCAGAGTCCTCACCACAAAACCATCAATAGAATCACTCGAGTCAGCTAATAAATGAAAATGACCGAACTTGGAAATCTTGGTTGCTGGTTGAATGTACTGTCCAATAGTCTGTTGGAACGATAACGAAACACATTAAACACTTTAATATCAACGATAACATAACAGGAAAGTAAAGCAATTCTGAGTAAACAAATTAAAACTATAAATGCAAAACAAGCTACATGAGATTTAGACTAAAATTTAAAAAAGACTAATATTCCGTTAAATAAGGATATGTAACGTCAAGCAATTATAATTCAGATTTATCCGGGTTATCCGTGGTTTTCCAGGCTGGCTCAGTCGATAGCGTAATCGGATTTTTTCTAAGACTTGTCGCCGTACGGGACGGGTTCTATTCACAGTATGGGAAATATCATTTGACATCTTGGATAGAAAAAATAACTGACTACTATTATTTTATTTGTATGCCTAAAGAAGTAAAAAAAAACAACTACCTTATCTTTCGTATTCTCTTCATCCAGACTGACCGCCAGTCCAACTTTCTCTTGATACAGTAATGATACAAAGTCCTCCAAGGTGCTCGGCATGGGCGTCTGGGCTAAGATATATCGGTCCTTTTGTTGATATCCCTTTAACGCAATAAATAAAATATTTTCACATGAATCATCTTGAATAATAATCATCTTGAATAAGAATCATCATCGAATAATTACCAATTTTCCATTTAAACTCTTAGCGATGGTTTAAAAGGGGCCATACTAGTGTTGTAAACCAATATATTACCTTTTTTGTACCTTTTGTTAAATACCTTTCCATTTGACAGAAAACAATGCCCTTTTTAAAAAAGACAAGCTTTACTTACATCAACGAAGACTGCATTTATGTAGTCTTTCTTCACTACTGTCAGTTTAACTCTATGATGATTGCCTGAAACATAAAGCGATCAACTCATATTAAATTTATCTAGTTAAGGTTTCGCAAACAATGAAATTGCGAAAACTGGTAAAAATTTTTAAAAAAATGAATTTTGCATTAGAACTCTGAATTAATGGACAATATACCAAAACAATTCACACATGAAATAAATATATGCTGGTCTTCAATCATTGGTGCCTATTCGTCATAAAAAAAATGTTAGGAATTTCAGGACATTCAAGAAAAAAATTACTTCCTGGTCTACTTTCATGAATTTCTTGAAAACCCCTTACATTATTTTAATGGCTTTTACCTGGTATATCTGAACCTTTCCTATTTTCTTTCCTCTTTGAGTTTGCTGCTATAGCACCTGATTCTTTGTTCGTCAGCAGCGGATGAAGATTTGTAAATGCCTGATATGATAAAGCAGTCCTTTTAAGGAGTTCAGCGTAGTTGCAACATAATTGCTTCACCAATGTAGATTGTAGGACGCAAGTCATTTTATTCATTGTAAAACTACGGTAATTCATCGTTATAATTGCTATATATTTATGTTTAGGATTAAAAATTTACAGATAAAAAAATAAAAACGTATAATGATTCTTACTTTATTTTTAAATACTTGAAATAATTAATGATTAAAAAATGAAACAATTTTACCTGGAACTGGTCGTTCATTCTATCAACTGTCTTTAAACTGGTCAAGGAGGACACATCAAGCGCCTCTGGCTGACATGTAAGTGCATAAACAACACAGTGGTGAAGAAAACCATATTGTTCCTTTTCATTGAAAAAAAAATACGGGTTATTACTTAAATCATTTAACACATTTTATGGGAAATGTCATTATTGCAAAATTATTTGAAACTATCGAATATAAACGTATCATATTTAAACTAAAACTTATATTTAACTCCATTGTAAGCCCAATTAAATGTATAATATTAAAGATATTCCCAACAAACAGCTCAATGTGCATAGTTAGTTAAAATAAACATGCACAAACCGCGGTCTGAACCATATGGAATCTCTGTCCTCTAAGGGCGTTAACACATCCGAATATATCTACAGAGTCTTCTGCCTTTCCCTCCCTAATCAACATGTCAAGTGCTATGTAGGTACCCGTTCTTCCAATACCAGCGCTGTCAAAATAACATGTTATATTAATTTTAAAAATTATTATGGGTCATCAAATAAATTGCATTTAACTGGCAGACGTGATTGAAAATAATTTAAGATCTAATAAATGTGTTAACATCTGAAATAACAATATATAACACTATTATCGCAACTGTATGTTAACTGAAATTTAAAATTATTTATGCTCGTTTTAATAATTTTAAGTGTTTAATAAGTACAATTATACCAAAACAAATAATAATTTTATGCATTTATTACTTATAACAAACTTTTTGTGACAAATCTATTACATATATATACAATCGTATATGGAAAAAGCATCTCAATATGTATATTAAACTAAAAGTAAAACAAGCAACGAATGGCCAGATTAAAACACAGCCTCTCCGATAACCTAAATAGTGGAACAGAAAAGAGATTATGTTTAAAATACGATAAATTCCAAACAAAAACCACAAACAACATATGATAACCCTGGATTCGGATAATGACCCTATGCGTACAGTACGTAGCCAAGTACTGCGCAACTGGTCTTTGGAGACCGGATACTTGCTCCGTTAGGTTCTTATATGAACAAACCCGACAAATACACGGCAGTTGTGTTAAAACACACAAACACAAAACCTTACTAAACACCGTCAAACAAATTGGCTAGATATTCGGTGGACCTACTGAAACCAGATCACCTAGAGTTAAATAATAAACAAAGAATTTTAGTCATACAATTAACATATCGAACTTCATTGCCTTTGATCCATTCACATTCTCGTACAACCCCAGCGCTTTTATCAATAAAAGAGGCGAACAAAGCGATTAAATGTTGATAGGTTAGTCACTGAGCACGCAGCATGCTGTAGAGTAACATAATTAATTTGGTAGCCTTTCGGCTTGAATACAGATACATTTAGGAATTGCAAAATATAATGTATTTGTTTATTTCGTGACGTAAACGGATTACTTATAAATCATAAATCAATATAAAGTAATTTATGATTATTATTAATTTTTAAAGTTAAAACATGCCATCTAACCTTTTTCTAACATTTTACATTCATAGAAGTGATTGCATTTTTCTTTTTTATGGGTTGTTTCTTTTATATTTAATTTACCTCCTGTGGTTTTATAATCGCTTTGCCACTACATGTTAACAAATATGTCTTAGCATCTTTGCATATGAAATCCATAGAGGAAGAAAATAATATACCTGCAGTGAACGATCACAGGTCCAGCGTGTGGTGCTCTCTTCTTTTCGACCATGTCTCTAAACTCTAACAAAGAAGCTACTGTATCTGGAACCGATTTGTCGGGCCAGGCGATGAAGTGGTAGTGTGTCACTATACGGGTTTCTCTTGTCTAAAGGCATTCGATGTATAAAGTAATAGAAGGAGAGAAAAGAGAAAGTTGTTAGTCGTTAAAGGCGAACACATGTTCATCGTTATTTGTCACAGGCAAACGTGGACATGTTTGGTTCATCTTTATTTGTCACGGGCAAACTAGGGCATGTTTGGTTCATCGGTATTTGTCACGGGCAAACTTGAGCATGTTTGGTTCATAGTAATTTGTCACATGCAAACGTGGACATGTTTGGTTCATCGTTATTTGTCACGGGCAAACTTGGGCATGTTTGGTTCATCGGTATTTGTCACGGGCAAACTTGAGCATGTTTGGTTTATAGTTATTTGTCACGGGCAAACTTGGGCATGTTTGGTTCATCGGTATTTTTCAGGGGCAAACTTGGGCATGTTTGGTTCATCGTTATTTGTCACTGGCAAAATTTGGCATGTTTGGTTCATCGTTATTTGTTACGGGCAATCTTGGCCATGTTTGTTTCATTGTTATTTGTCACGGGCAAACTTGGGCATGTTTGGTTCATCGAAATTTGTTACGGGCAAACATGGGCATGTTTGGTTCATCGTTATTTTTCACGGGCAAACTTGGGCATGTTTGGTTCATCGTTATTTGGCACGGGCAAACTAGGGCATGTTTGGTTCATCGTTATGTGCCACGGGCAAACTTGGGCATGTTTGGTTCATCGTTATTTGTCACGGGCAATCTTGGGCATGTTTGGTTCATCGTTATGTGTTACGGGCAAACTTGGGCATGTTTGGTTCCTCGTTATTTGTCACGGGCAAACGTGGTCATGTTTGTTTTTTTTCTTACTACTAATAGAATATTTACGTTTAGTTAAAAAAGAAGAAAATTATGAAATAACAATTTACTTTTAATTGACAAGTAGTAACAATTGCAGTAAAGGACATTTTTAATTCAATGTTAGACCAGATATAAGCAGATTAAAGGCTTTAAAACTACACGTTTTGCCAGTATAAGATATGCTTCATTTCCGTTATGATTAACAATAATGAGATAAATACAAAAAGATAACCGAACTTACTTTTACAACAAGTAATTCTCGCACTACAAACTCGGCGTATACACGTTCAGCTTTCGCAGTAACAGAGACTGATCCATACTGTCTGGAGGAACCGTTGTCCGGCCAGTATTGGTCACATTTCATTCTCTAAATCATATACAAAATCACATTTACTTAAATTAATTTTATAGTAAAAGTTGCTTAATTACACTCAAAACACACAATAAAGGCTTTAACATTGAATTATTGTACAAAAAAATATTCTAAATTTCTTTCTGTTTGAGCTAAGTGTGTTCAGATAAAAATATAGATGTTGTAAAAAAATGTTTAGTTCATAAGTATTTAGAACAACTGTACATGGCGATATCTCAAGACAAGAAAAGATCAAAACTTTGTTGACTGAATACTTTTAATATAGAATCTTATGTTCAACGAACCTAGATGATGTCGTATAATACATAAAATAAATAAAAACGAAATATAATACTCCGTTTTCCTTAAGATTTGTGAGCATGACTATTTTCTGCGTATTTTCCTGCCAAACCATTTCCCAGAACACTGCAAACTGTGGCATTGTGCTCTTCGTTGGACCTGAAACCATTTAGGCTTAAACAGCTACCTTCAATCAGTGAGTACAATGTACTTCAATTTTTACTAACATTACATAATAAATATGGATGAATGTCTCTGTTCAAGTTTATCTTAAAAAAAACTGTGGTAAGATAATTATTCTACCTTCACTGGAATTTAATTTAACAACACTGCAAGTGGAAAACATGTTAATATGTTAAATACTTTTTGAAATGTTGCATTTAAAACTAAATTAAACTTATGTTCGATTCTGAATATTAGAACAAAACAAAAATAACTTTAGCATTTTGCCTTACTTATAAAGCGGTGTCTAGAGTAATATAACACAATGGCAGGCGGTATATTCGCTCGTACTCATTTTATTCAGTATTAAATAGTTTAAACTATAGTTTTAAAAAAAATGCTATAAACAATGAAACTAAAAGGTACATTACCAAGGGACGCGATGTAAGCCTTTGAATTGTTATATCCCTATAATAACATTAATTATAAGGTTATACACACATATTAATATTGTAAAGCAAGACTGAAAAAGGTTGAAAGTTGATACAAAATATTTAATGCAAATCGTGTTTTATATTAATGAAACCTTGCACAGTAACGCTCTTAATATTATGTAGGCAAAGACTAGGGAATAAACCCAACTCGGTGACAGCGCAAAGCTATTTTATTTTAAGAAATGTGGTTTAATTGATAACTAAGGGTATTAAAAATAATTTATGTTTAGTATACAGTAGTATTAATATTAATTTTACTTTAGCTTTATTTTTTTAACAAACACTTATTATGTGAGACAATAACGATTTGTTTTAATTTGTATTGCATTTATTTTTCTTACTTCAATGTGTGACGCATTGATGTATTCTTTACTTCCTAAAACAACTCTTGTCGCATCATCTGAAGGAAAAAGTATGTGATGGTTTTAGCGAAACTTTATTAATACTGACAAATAACATGGAATTTATTACAAATTAAATGGCAAGATCCATACATTAGTCATGTTTAGCGTATACATTTTTAAATTTCAAGAAAACAATAGAGATGTATATTCTCCTGACATATAGTATATTCTTTGAATTTCTTTTAATTACATAAACAAGTTCTAATAAATATGTATGGACTTATAATACTGGACCAAGTTGACAGGAAGGATTTGCAACATTTTTCAATTAATACTTGTTACCGTTAATAACCAAACATAATGATTACAGAATTGGTTTTTGTTAAACATACTTACAGGAGTAGATGCCATTGTATCTGTTCTTGGCTCGGTTTTCAGGTTTTAATGCCTCATTACAAGACCTTGTCAGAGTCTTGGGCAGTCTCTAAAACAAAAAAAAACCACAAGTAGATCTAATGCAAATACTCTTAGTAGTCTTGACTAACTCAAAAATGTGTTTGTATATAATAAAAAAGCAGGTACTAAGTGTATATTAATGTAGTTTTATTATAACAATGCTTCTTTCTCACAT
Source organism: Corbicula japonica (assembly GCA_038501625.1). Lineage (NCBI taxonomy): Eukaryota > Metazoa > Mollusca > Bivalvia > Venerida > Cyrenidae > Corbicula > Corbicula japonica. The sequence goes on from JAZAYU010000217.1 coordinate 112,362, forward strand.
TGCCACACTAAATGATTTGAATCGGCAAATTACATGTACTTGTTTTCGGTTAAGACACAATTTGTGTCATATAATGTTCATGCAATGTATTTATGCATTAAGTGCAAAGAAGGTCAATTGAAACAAGGTAGTTATAAATTTTACTTCCTACTTGAAACATATATAATAATTCTAAGATGAATCTTAAGATAACTTGAAACATCTATTGCATGTATAGCTGGACCTCTTCACTACAAATGTAGATGAATACTTATAAACATAACTATTGTAGCTATATACGGAAATTTTATATCTTACTATCACTAAACACAACTGTGAGTAATTAAAATCCATACCTCAAATTCAGATTGACAATCCGATTTTTGAAGTATGTAGTCAAGTAGTTTAGAAACATGAATTTTGCTCCTTTTAAGTCCTTCTATGTTGTAATATGTATCTGTCAACTGGGTATTTGTTTCTGCAAGAAGAATTCTATTGATATTAATGACAGTATTGATACACTTACAAATGGTAAAATTTGATTATCATCAAACCCGCATTCACATTCAAATCCAAAACAGCCACGAAGCACAAAGAAAAAAGAGAGCAGGAGTAATCATAATATTTAAAATAAGAGACTACCAAAAGAAGTATACGAAAATAGAACATGAGTTGCCGCATGGGAACGATCAGTGTCAAAACTTTAACCATATTTCAGTTAATCAATCCGACATTAAGCCAAAACAAGTTCTTATACGAGTAAAAAAGTTCCAGTTGTATTTTTGTGTGCACGTTCCAACCCATCCATTAACTTAAAAAGTGAATACAAGACCAGATCACCTGGAGTCAAATCAGCAAGAACAGAACGGCAGGAATAAAAATAAATTGCACTATTAAGTATGATATCTAAATTCAAAATTATTTCGCTTGTCGTTGAAGGGTCAATGATCAGTCTTTACTTAAAATATATTTACTTCTATGTATTTGTCTTAGATGCAAGTTAACTAATTGCTCAAGTACAGAGGCGATGCGGGAAGCTTGCATTTCCATTATCCTCATTAACAGTTACCAAATCTTAAATATTTTGTTTCAAAAACTTTCAACAAATATTTGAACTTCATCGTATTATGCATTATCCATGACATTATTTCACCATTCTTAACATCTGATATCTTATATCGTCATATGCGATAATCCATGACATTATTTCACCATTCTTACCATCTGAAATCTTATATCGTCATATGCATAATCCAAGAAATTATTTCATCATTCTTACATGTACCATCAGGTAACTTATATCGTCATATGCATAATCCATGAAATTATTTCACCATTCTTACCATTTGATATATTAAATGCTTCACCGTCGTCAAGATCTTCTAATATAGCTGCACCATCAATACCAGCTTTCCCACCAACATCTTTTTCGTTTATTTTTATCTCAGTGCTACTGTTCGCCTTAGCCTGAGGATCCCTGATTAATTCTTTGTTTGTTTCTTTTTCCTTCGTTTTGTCAACAGGTTGTGTCGATAATTGCCGACTTGGCTCAGCATTGACATTTTCTATAACAAATGTTTTTATATATCAAAGTAGCCTAGATATAAAATAACATGTAAATCGGTCGAGAGTTTTTTGTTTGGCTGAACACAAGTTTCTTTAAGTTACGTTTTGCTGAATATCTGTATACATGTTTGAATGTAGTTTTGTGTAATTATAGTTTCTTCTTAATCATGATAGTGCATGCAATTAAAAACTCTATCACAAATCATTAGTTTTTGCTCTTTTTTAACTCGAGGTTGAATAAAGGTAAGGTATTAATTTCAATTAATATTTTCCATTAAATGTTTGGACTATTGCTATGTGAAAAGTGGAATAAAGCATACATTTAACAAGATATACAATTTATGCATGTATGCATTAATAAGAACAGATGAGTATTTTTGTCGATATGTGTTTTTTCACCTGAATTCCAATGCATTTACCTGGATCAAATGTCGGGTTGAACTCTACTTTACTTCCGGCAGTTGTTCCGTTATTGTCATTCTGTTTTCTGTAGGAATACATAAGACAAACATGCATTTAATCCGTTACTGTAATAAACTAATACTTTTTTGTTACATGTTCATTTATTTTTAAATTTAACCTTAAACTATCTCACAGTCTTGGAAAAAGGATGAAAAGTTGTATTGCTGATATGTAAAGTGCAAAACTACATGGGGAATAGGTAGTAGGTAATTTGATATTTGAAAAATTAAGATCATGTAGACTTATTTTTTTACACCTCATATTAGTTTTACATATTACCTTCTTATTAAACATAAAACGACGACGACAACTATTATAAGTACAGCTCCACCACCGACACCACCTGCAATAGCAGCCAGGGGAACTTGGGTGTCAGCTTGCTTAGTTTTTGATGTTACTTCAGCGGGAGGTCTGGTTGTTGTGACGTTTGTTGTTGTGGTAGTTGTTGCGCTAGTTGTTGCACTAGATGTTGCGCTACTAGTTGTTGCGCTAGTTGGCGAGATATGACTAGCTGAAATCGAAAAAATAAATCATTGTTGCATAAATGTATTTACACGATATGTTTAAACTACACCATGTAAACCCAATTGCATTCTCAAGCTTGTTGCTTAACTAAATACCAGTGAAATATAATTTCTATTTTAACATGTACCGGTCCTGGTCATAAAATCACCAAAATTACTAAAATAGTTCTGCAAAACATACTCTTTTTCTTTCCCTGTAATTCTAAAGAACTTCAAAATATTTTATTAGAGTAAGTATCTCTGTTAAGTTGTGCTAACCATAAAAATTAATTGAACATATAAATTTCACGTTTGCTCTAATGAAACATGAATGTAGAATTATCAAAGCGGGAAAACACAAAAGTGGTCCTTATCAAATTTAAAGAAGTATATGGGCTGTTTAAAAATGGCTAGTTTCGGTTTTCCTGCAATAAAAATGTACAACAAACTGTTAATACCATTTTCCTATTTTGCACAGGTGTCTCATCATGCCCTTTAAAGATTTTTAAAATTTCATCAAAATAGCACTTGTCATTAATTAATTTTCTACAATAAAACGCAAAAAAATGTCAGGAGTGTGACAAAAGTGTGACAGTTTTAAAAATCACATTTGTTTAGACCATCACTTTACAAAAAGCTGGAAAAAGACAAGTTAAGTGTTGTTTTAGTAAAAGGTACATTTATTGGGCATCAACTAATGATAAAATTAAGTATATAATAGTCCAAGTAATCAAAATTTATGACATTAAGTCAAGCGTGGTTGATAAGAAAATACAAAAAAATCTATAGACATTATGGATGTATGGGACTTTCAAGAGTAATAACGCAATAGAAATATTTTGTGTATCATTAGGTATAATGTTTCTAGATGCAATAATTATAATATTATCAACTCTGTTGAAACTATATTTGTCTGGAGCTCCCTAGAGAAAATAAAAGCTTAATTTGTCATGAGTTTGACATCATGCGTAGATTACAATAATCTGTCAACATATCTCTTACGTAAATACTAAAGCATGTTTTCTCCCTTAAAGTTTGTGTCATGTTTTTTTTTTAAATTGTGACAAGCAAGAATGACATTAGTGAGACATAATTGCGTACACAACATGTACTATATGTTAGTCAGGTGTGTGTCACATTTTCTTAAAAATATTAATCTTTATGCGATACCAAAAGTTTTAAAGCCTTTAATTTTTCTGTTTCAACATGTGTTTAAACATAAATGCACATTTTTTATTATCAGAAACAGTAATTATTGAATTTTAAGCAAATTATGATTATTACTTGATTGATTTTGATCACTGTAAAGACTGTTAAACATATGGAGCAACCAGTTTCGATTTTTATTAACTTAAGTTCTTTACATTTTTTCACTTCACTTGCCATTTTTTGAACTAGCCCAAATGACAATATCCCAGCATCCATTTGACCGATTTAAATTTTTTTCAGTTCTATACTCTTTAACAATATGCAAAACCAGTTTAGACTTTTTATGAACTTTCATTTTTGACTATTTTTTCTATTGTCTAGCCAACAGCCCATATACGTTTAATCAAGAAAACCGTTTAGAAAAGCAAGCAAAGTTTCTAGACCTATATCACTCCAATTTATTCGCAAACACTAAAATTTATGATGAAAGATATAGTTTTATTTTAATTTAATACATTTTTGTTAAAACCATTAATCCACTGGTTTTCATAATTTCACTTTGCTGAAAAACATTATTTTGTATGTTCTCTGTTGATCTATATTATCAGAATTAGTCTATATGATTGTTAATTGTGTTTTTATGCAAGCATGTGAGTGTGTGTGCGCGCGCGTGTGTGTGAGGGTGGTTGCGATCAGTAAGATAAGTGTGCATCTACACCATGTCACGTGTCCATTTCTCAAAATTATTATGCGTTTTTATTCTCTTATGCCTTATTGGTTAGAGTTAAATAAAGATATGTTCTGTTCTAATTGTAAATGTTCCATTTCAAATGGTGATGTACAATGTGCAATTTATTATAGGGTTTATATTTCACAGCTTGTTTGCTTTTCTTGAGCCTAAACAATGTTAAAAATTGCAAAGAAAGCAATAATTTCATAGTTTAATAAACTTTTGATAGCATCGGTACCGTAAACTAAAAACATGCAAATGTTATCACAAATAAACATATTTAATTTTAAAAATAAAGCTGCAGTTTAAAATAATGTATGTATAGAAACGAATTGAGCTTTCTACTGATTTTTAAAGTGTAAGAAATACCTGTTGACCAAGCATAAAACATTAGTGTTTAATAATGTAAGATATTTTACAGCAGTACAAAGAAATTTTACAATTATAACGAAACTTACTTTTATCAATTGGGGCCAACTTCGTTGTTAAAGATGAAGAAACACGGATTGTTGAAATTGAAAAGATCTGACTTGATGAAACTGTTTCAGTATTTACTTGACTGCAGTTTGGTCCTGTATATCCTGTCACACATCCGTGGATGCATGATCCGTTCCTACGGCACAGTACCGAATCAGAGAAACTTTGACGACACTTATCACTACAGTTATATTCACAGCTGTCACCCCAAGAGCCTTTGTTGCAACCATTCAAACAATAACCATCTTCAAACCTGCATCTAGTGTTATTTCCAGATCGGCAGTTTGAGTTGCAATACTTTTTACACTCTTTTGTATAAAAATCGCCATTACATGATAAACATTCAGTTCTATTGTTACAAGTTTTGCAGCCACCCTTACAACGAGAAGCACAGGTTGTTCCTAAAAATCCCGGTTTACATCCACCAATACAACTGGAATTTGCGTAACAGCCATTCTGACAATTTGGATTTTTACACTTTACACATTTATTGCCTATAAAGACATAACCTTCCTCGCAGCTATCACACACCGTTTGATTTTGGTCAAAATGGCAATTTGCACAGTTTAGTACTCCCAAAGAACAGTTTTGACAGTTCGATACTGTGGTGTTGTTGTCGAATCGATTAATAGAATATCCAGAGCTACATTGGGTACAGAATGTTGTGCTATTGCATTTTATACATGCCTTGGGACATGGCTGACAGTACGAGTAATCACCTTTAGTTTCGTGTACATATCCGTCTCTGCAACCAATAGTACATTTGTTTAAACTACAACTTCCATTTTCACAATGATTGCAATTGTGTTCACATCGCGGCCCAAACCAACCAGGTTTACATAGATACTTTTTTCGCAGACTTTTTCGGTACAATTTTCAGGACATTCGTAAACGCATTGGTCTCCCATAAATGGTGGTGTGCAAGTCAGGCAGACACCAAATTCTGTACATGTCAGGCAATTTTTATGACATGTTACACATGTTTTGTTTATTACTGTGATACCTCGATTACATTCTCCACAGTTTGGGCCTGTACCATTGCAATCTATGCAGTTGGGATCATCACAGTGTGATATGACTGAAATACAAATTACAACTAGTATTTAAAGAATGTCAGTATTACAATATTATTGCAGAACAGGATTTATTTGCGTTGGTTTTATTTTGTATAATATTAGCGATTCACTTGCCTCGCGAATTCATACATATCGCGAATATGTGATGAGTTTTGATATATCCGATAATAATTATTATAAAAGAGGCAACTTAAAATAGAACTGTATATCACTTCAAAAGCCACATATAATTCCTTTTGGTCGACCATACATTTATCTCATTTTATTATTTAATTAAAGGCAAATAATATAAACGATTATATCCTTAAACTATGTTAAGTATTTTTTCTGATACAGGAAACAATATAATAGCTATTGTCAGCGCTGTTTGTTATATTTCAAACCTAACCAAAAGGCAGCTTGCATAACAATATTATGTTTATTGATAGTTTATTGCTTTATATCTCAGTAAGGACAACGGTATTTATCTGTACCGTTTGCATGGGTTTAACGATGAAATCGTGATCATGGTTATAAATGATACTTTTATATTTTCGGTTTCGTGCCTGACGACGTCGCGAATTTAGGAATACGGGAGTAAAGAAAATTGCTGATTTTTGACAAAAATCGCGAAATTTTGACATCGCAAAATTAATGCGTTTTACAGTAAGTAACGACGCATTTGTGTTATGTCCCATTGAAGATACCGATAAATTTATATTATTTTTGCTTATATAATTTTTCACATGTTGAACTACGCAAAATTTTATGTTATGCAAACTATTTACATCAGATATTAAATGGAAAAACTTGTATACCATCTAGAAGGCAAATGTCAAAAGTCAGAGTAGCTGTCTGTTTTTTAATGAGTATTGGTATTTATCTATATTTTTTAATTTTGCTTTGATTTTTTAAGTTTCGAAGAAAGTCCCTGCCAAAGCTGCAAATTGGTGCTGTTTGTTTTTTCAACAAATCTCAGTCAGCGTATACGTGTACACATTTTGGGATAGAAAAGTCTAAATCAAATTAATCTCGGAAAACGTATTTACCTAGAGGGAGGGACAATAACGAAATTGTTATTGTCAACCAAAAACTCATATCCATATGCCAAAATAATTTGTGTAACCTGAAAATATAAACAAATAAATTCATACACTGTAATGGAGACTGATAAAACAGCATAGCCCTTATCACATTCTGAAAACAGTTGATTGCTTACACGTTTAAACTAGGGATGTCAACACATACCATTTTCGGTATCCGGATATCCGTATATACTATCCGGATACTATCCGGATAACCGTATAGATTGGCGACTTTGTCTGTTATGTGATGACGTCAATACTCCCACCCTTTTCAACGCATAGAATTGAACTTCGGGTCTTTGAACTTCGGGTCTACGAAAACTTGTCAAAAGATAATTGAAAGAATAATTAAGTTATTTTGAGTGTTTTGTTTCTGCCAAGTGTCGCCGTATATACTAAGCTCTGTGTTACTATTGATCGATAGTATTCTTAATTTTATTTTAACTCTTAAAATTAATGCACGCGATTTGACCAGGGCGAAGATAACTCACGATGAAAAATGAGTGAACTCTTGTTGATTTCTTTTTATGCAATAAAATTATTAAATTATTAAACTCGTTTTTGTTCTTCTGCATAAGACTTTTGCATAAAATTTTCAAGGTTTTTCTCTGTCCATCTATTTTTCTGCAAAGCATAATAATTTGAATAAAAATGTTGTACCGTTCGCACATCTAGATACGTTTTTAATCTTAGCTGTGACATTGAGATTTATCTTGTACGTTCCAGAGACTATACAAGTATTTGCCAAATTACGCAAAGTAAAAATGAACAACAAATGCACAATATTTTATAATTTATTCATTATTATTTCATTCGCCGTTATCAACTTTATTTGATCGAAATTACATCAAATATTTTATCTGCAAAATAACAGTCAAGATATTCGACAATGTGACAGCATTACGGGGACATTGGTAAACTTAATTGACAATAATTGACAGCGCTAGTTTGAAGACAATCACATTATCAATATAACTTGTGGATTACTAAAATTGGCAAACAATTGTCCTGACCACCTGGATGATTGCAATGAGGATGCAGTTTTCGCACCTCTGATCTATTAAACAAACACCGCCTTACTTCTTGTGGCAGTTTTATGACGATCAATATACAGTCTCAAATTATCTAATTATGACATCTGAACAGGTGTTTAGAAGCAATAAATGACGCATTTTGTACTGTTTAAGATGATTTTTTACTATTTTTACGAATATTCGGATATGAAATTAGTATCCGGATAATGACTTAGTATCCGGATATTCGTTGACATCCCTAGTTTAAACTTACAAGCGCTACCCTCAGCTAAAGTTTGTTATATTGAATTTGAATTATTTTTAAAATGCTCGTATTATAATATTGTTTTTTTTTTCTCTTATAGAGAATTCAGCAAATTCCATTATCATTTAAAAACAATGAAATATGTACCATGAAGAAAACAAAAAAAGTTATTATTGTGAATTTATTAAAAATTATAATGTTTAAAAAGCATGATTTAAAGATTTATTAGATTGTCATTGTTTATTTAAATTGTAATTATACATGTGTTTTTACAACTGTCATGCTTCTTTAAAGGATAGATTGTTAATATTTCATTTCTAAAATTAAGAACTATGCATGCCTGAATTATTGTACAGTCACCTGGCGGTAAAAAGCGCGATTTTTGGTTAAACAAAGTCATTTTATCGAAACTCAAACAATGCTTGTTTATGTCTTTATGCGTTTATTTTGTCACATTTTAAGTTAGCCACTTTTTTATATTCACTGCTTGTGTAAAAACAATTCATGGAGATTAGGAAGGGCGATAGTTTAGCAATGTCCCCAAAATCCGACAATGGAATGTATAAAATATCTATTATCATTGATCCTATGCTTTGACCTGGAATCCGTGATATTCATTTTCTTTAACTTTTTCAGATATGATATGAGCAAATGTTTGTCACTTGTCATATTATCCAGTAATTGCAAAATAATTTTCAAAACGTGCATGCACACGTGAACTCTTCAGGCCTTCTTAGAGGAAATAGAGGATATTTGTTTTTAACAGTGAAAGATAAAGAGAATCTATCATTGGTATTCGGCGAAGATCAAGGTATCTCAACCCGAGGGTAATGCTTTCCAGACGGAAACGAGGCTGTGCCGAGTTTCCATCCGGAAAGCATTGTCCGAGAGTTGGGATACCGCGATCTTCGCCGAAATACCAATGATTGATTATTTTTCTCACTTACGTGTACTTCTTAAAGATTCAAACACAATTCTTTAAAATTAAAAAAAATGAACACTTTTAGAGAACTATTTCTTTCGCGTAACTTCCAGTAGGAACGGTAAATCAGCCACGAATACACAGTCCTGTCAAAGTTTAACGGATCTGCGATTTTTAAGGTTATCCGTGATTTCGTCACAATTCAAAATTCAAAAAAATTGAATTCTAAATACCAGTTGAAATATTTTGATTAAACAGCAGTATATTTCCTATTTTATATTCCATTCACTTTCTTCATAGATCCTGAAGTTTAACGAAGCTCGCAACAGCGGTATAAGAATGAAACACTTTAAAAAGTAGCAATTTCAGACTCATACCACGATAAACACTTCCAAGTTCCAGCGTTAAGAATTAAGCAACCTCCGAGTGTATCCTTTCCAAATGATTTTTTAAACAAAATCCTGATAAAACAAAGTTAACAGATTGCTCTGTTTGAAAAAGTAAACATTCGTTTAATTACGTCACTTTCCAAATTTAAATGACGTAGAAATAAACATCATGACGTAGTCTAAATCAATAATGAAAGTGCTCATTAATATGGTGCGCAATAAGACGAAAGTATGCGAGCACGCGGAGTGTAAGATAAGGCCATGCGAGATAAGGAAATCTCACACGGCTAAAAATAGAGATTTTTCTTTCTAGTAAGTGAGAAAGAAACATACTTCATCCAGTGAGCTTCGGAATTCGTATTTTCACGAGTGGCGAAGCCATGAGTGAAAATGCATTATAATTCCGGAGTTCACGAGTGAAATATATTTCTATCTATCACTTGTAAAAACAAATTTTCTTTTTAGTTTATGCTTTTAGTGCACAATTATTTGAATATGACAGAAAACTTGCATGAAATGGCGCCAAAAACATTTGTTTATGACGTGACGTCATGACGTAATTTACCAAAATTTGAGCCCTTTTTCTAAACGTTCTCATTCGGAATGTTATGTGCGTTTTGGGTACCCACATAAAAAAAGCAGTTAAAATGGTTTTCAACTGTTTGAAAACAGTGAAATACCACTTCAAAATTTATTTCACCGAGAAAATTCTATAATTCAGTGGAAAGCATAAAATAAAATGTCTTATCTATCGCAATTCCTTATCTTTGGCTGTCTCCTAATTTAATGAATGCATTCAACTAACTAATTTAAGGTTTCAAACAATGACAAAGGACGTGCATCATACATTTAGATTAGCAATGCTAAATACGATTTATTTAAGGTTTTCGAACTGTAATATGCACTTTTGCAGATTGGGATTTTGTTGTTTTCATTTCCAAGTACATCCATTTAGACATCTAAACACGATTTTTAAAAAACATTGACCGTGCGTAACTCGAGAAATTCAGTATTTTAGAAGGGGACCCTCTGTTTCGGAAAATGGGCTGTAAAATCAAACATACTAGAAGCTAAATTCATCTCTATTTCTTTGAAACCTTGTAAAATTTTGTAACATAAAGGCTAATTGTTTAAGGACATCATATCTGAACAGGAAAAAACAAGCATTACGAGGGCTGTCCCAGATATTCGTAGACTGTGCTCATAACTTCTTGGATAATTATTTTATAAGAAAACAAATTGCATATACATAAAATTCAATCTATTTTACATATCTTTGCAAAAAATTACAATAAAACAAGCAACGGTACAAAAGTTATGCTAAAAACTATAAGACATGGTTTACAGTATCGCCCCACGCCGTCAATCAAATTAAGCGACGTTCACTTGCGGACGTTATCTGACGTTCACTTTTTTTCAAAGTATGCACCGGCGTGCAAAAGGCATCGTTAATATTGGAAAGATAATAAATTAAATAAAGATATTTGTGATTTATTTTAATGTTATAAATAATAAAATACTTTATCAAGATCATCTTTTTATTTTCCTTTCGTAATCAACTCAATGAATCGTTGTCGTGTTGTTGTTCTTCTTTAAATAATATGTGAATATGAGAATTGCATGAACAAATATGAATAGCTATTTTCTATATACCAGGTAAAAATAATTAAAATACCTTTTTCATGTTTAGGTTTACCGTCAGTATCCGATGCACGGTTCCGCGGCTAACATCGGCGATTTCCGCAAGCTCTCTAACTGTCAGGCGGCGGCCTCCTTCAAGCACTTTCCTAATTGACGTTGCCGACGTCGTACGGATGACAGCATTACGACCCGGTCGCTCATCGTCTTTGATGTCTGTGCGGCCATCTGAAAATCTCTTGTGCCATTTGAACACAAGAGCACGAATTACAGAGGATTCCCGCTTTGTCTGCTGCAACAATTTATATGTTTCTCTCGGTGTTTTTCCTAAATCGGCGCAAAATTTAATGTTAGCTCTAATCTCCATACGTTCATGTGATGTCATTTTCACGTTACATCTAAGACACCGTGTCTAGCGGAAACGCTGTTGTTTTCAAAACGCAACGACCGATTGACGTCAAATTTTGTAATTACATCACCAAATGGATGCCTTATATGTTCCCGTAGTTTCATGAAGTTCAGCTGAAAAATGCGTTAAATATAGCTAAACAAATAGGAAAGTGAGAATCGTTTTTTGACGTGGGGCGATATCGCGTTTCCATGGTTATAAAAATTATCGGCAAATAAAAACAAACGTTTAAGACACAATAAAATCTAAGTTAAAATAAAGAAAATATCCTGCAGTTTACGTTTATGTAATTGATTTACCAATTGCGCGCAAATTTATCGAAATATTGTCACAGTCTACGAATATCTGGGACAACCCTCGTATGTTTAGAATTTATTTCTAACACTTTATAAATTGACTTTTTTAAAGTGTACCCCATCTTCGGAAATGCACATTTTTCCGATCTGCACAAATTGAGCAAGTTTTCATCTGTGATTTTTGTGCATGTTTAATGCAGTAAAATAATTTTGTTATACATTAAAATTATCTGCAATGTGTATAGAATCAAATTATTAAAAACAAAGAGCACCTCACCGTCTTTGTTTTCATTTGTTGGCCTACAAAATAGGTACCTATGCCCCAGACCAAACGGTTAAAAACCACAAAAACCAAAGGGCTTGGTTTTACGAATGGTGATTTATTTTATACCCCCTCAAATTTTTTGAAAAAAACAACAAGAAACCCTTAAGCAATCAGCTATGCTGGTTACAATTTAATTTGGCAACCGTAACCATAGCAACCAAAGCATTCGTTTAAAGGAAAAAATCATCGTGCAAACACATAAAATTAGTTTTATAAGACAAGTATCACACAATTACTGTTCAATTATAGAAACAATAATATAGCAACAATTTCCTAAATGAAAGTGCAGATTCCATAATTATTTTAGTTTCATATCGTGATTTTGTTTTGTTGCTGTATTATAAAAGAGTCAGTATTTTGTAATAATATCATTACAATATTTCAGTTTTCATTGCTACTAAATGAAGATGAAGAATAATAACAATTATTTCCGAATTGTAAACCTATTGATTATACTATTTTCTCCAAAAATTTCCTCACAATAATTTAAAAAAAAAGAAGAAATAGGGGAAAAAAGGTTCCTCTCCCGAGGATTGAACCGGGTCCGTCAAAATAAAAGTCTTAAGCGTTACCATTACACCAAGGAAGAATGATCAAACGTGGTTCCCTTTCATATAACCTCTATTCATTACTAAGTGTTGTTCGTCTATAGACTTATTTTGAGTATTAGTTATGAAAATAGTTATTTACTATACATCAATTTTATATCCGCACGTTGTATTATTTGATATAGTTATTAATTACGTCATAATCGCGGAAAACACCTCAAAAGTAGACTCCTTTTACGAAAAATAGTATCAACCGGAAACGTACGAATCGGCGTTCGGAAAAAAAACGAATTAGTGACGGCATAAGTCGATGTTTGGCGGAAATATTACAGTTCTAAAACCTTAATAGTCTAGATCATCTAGACGTTCTGTCATTGATCAGTGTCACACTGCTCTGACGAACGTCTAGAGACATCGCTATATAAAAAGTCTGACCGACAGGTGGCGCTTTTGTATGGTAAACAAATCCAAAATCAATCGCGATTTCTAATGAAATTTGTTAACAGTGCTTCAACCGTATTTCTCCCACACTGGGCAAAGTGAAATTAAGGTAATAAGATATCGAGCTACAAAATCAGGTATATGGTTTATAAACAAATGACGTTTAAGTACTTGCCTACCCGATTTTACATAAATGAATACAAATATATATGACTCGCCGTTGCTGCCTTTTCGTGATTATGGTATTAGACTGTCACGTTGTATAGGTGGACGGGTGGTCCAGTGGTAACGCGTTGGTCTACAAATTCGGAGGTCGTGAGTTCGAATCCCGAACACGGCACTTGAAATTTCTGTAATATACGTCTAGTGTTTCCCACCCAACTTAGTACTGGTTCACTTCCAGGAAAAAGAATTTCAGTGCGTGTATCGATATTATAAACCGGACACGTTAAAGAATCAGAGGGTCTCTTCGAAAAGAGCTGTGGTTGCATACCCGGATTCCCTATATCTGTATCTAAAAGCTATCTCTCTATAGTTATCTGCACCTGTCAGAGTTATATCTATATATAGATATATGTGTGTAAATACTCAGTGGTGGTGTTGATATATACTTGTTGATATCATGAATATGATGGTAAGGGTAACATACGCTGAATACAGCGATCTCCTATAATGCAGGTAAAAGAAAGTGTACATATACAAAAATCCTTATCCTCTGGTGAAGAGGTGTGCTCCTATGAATAAAGGAGGAAATTACAGAATACATACATACATACATACATACATATGGTATGGCAGTTGTCATTGTACGGTTATTGATAAAAAGGGAAGAATACCAAAATCTCTCTAACGGAAAAATGCAGTTCAGTCAAACTTTGCATAAATAAATCTAATTATGTATGTTTATTATTTATACGTTTAGAAAAGTTAGAACAGTAAGAAATAGTTTGACCTGAAAAATATTCCAATATTCTATAGCTAAACACAAAAACAAAGCAACACTTAACATCAAATTGAATGCCTTCCTCAGTTTACTTGAACGCGCCTTTGGGCGCAATAATGCAGTTAAAAATGCGTGCCCCCGTAGGATAATTATGTTTTATCGATTTCCAGCTGACAGGGCGACAGTCTAAAAAGTAATTTTCACAAGACAACAACGCCGTTCTATACTAATGCCCTAATTACAAGTCTCGTTTTGGAGTGTCTGATTTTTTAACGAACAATGTCTTCAGACGTACTGATCGCCATTGCAAAATCAGAGCGTCTGAATGATTGAGACTAAAACCTTAAATACTCATGAATATCCAGAACGTGTAAAAATGACAGCATTCAATAAAAATAGTGATTTACAAAAATAAAAAAGGAACACTTTCCCATACACCATTAAGTTATATTAGGTCATAAAATCACCATATAATCTCGCTTCAATCTCATATTTACATGTATCCACATGAATACATTTTCTTAAAAACCACTAAAAACTCCATCTTAAATTATAAATACATGTAGAAGAGAAGGGTAAGATAATCATCAAGTTAAAGTCTAAAAATATGGACGGAAATAGAAGAACAGTTAACTAAAACATTTCCACCATTATTAATAAACATCCGCCTTAAATATATTCTCCGGTGGAAGTGTCAGTTACAAATATAAGAATAATTTGTAAGTTTATAGGCGATCTAAATTCACTTACAGCATTTTTTAAATCGTTAAAGTTAATCAGATACACCATAAGACAATCCTAAATTTTCACAAATTGAATACATTTTGATTAAATAAATTAATATGCGAAGATGTTATCCTTTATAGAAGGAAGTTTGGTTAAAATATTCATATCATACTCCTTATTCTGTATGGATAATTGTCTTTCCGCTTACTTCACTCTCTTAAATGTTTTCTTAAGGGCCATTTTAGGTGTAGCTATTTTTCTTTCCTGTTCTAACTTTTCTTATAGTAAATTTATAACATTTAAATGGGGAAATTTTTTTATTGAACTGCATTTTGCCGTAAAGAAGGTTTTTTTTTTTTCGTTTTTATCGATGACTGCAATGAAGAGTAACACCTTAAGGTGCACAGAATAATTAAAGCTAATATAATTATAAAATTACTAATTATTAAACTGTATAACGATTAGAACATCAAACATGTGTGGAAAAGTAAATTTATTTTAAAAAAACTGTGGAGTCTGGTACATGTATGAAGTGCATTTTTATGTAAAAAACACTTTCCAATCAAATGAATCAAACATCTGTCTGTACGTCTAAATCGATTTACAGTCTCTTGCGAGAGGATAGACCGTGGTCCACATCTGTCAGTCTTATTCCATATGTAAAATATATGTTTATTTACCACACGTGCATTGCGTAAATTAGTCATGTACATGCAATACATGCAAATTAAACATGAAACCTAATATAAAGCCATAATATTAAAAAAACAAGAAATGCTTATAATTCAACACATTTATATAAAACATGTCAATAATTTTGATACTATATTTTCAATAAAGATAAGACGGTTTTTTTGCAATATGTTAACCATCTGGTAATACAAAAACCATCGTTTGAAGTATTGTATTAATATACATAATTTAAACAAAAATTCAATTTAGCAAATTTAATTTATTTCTGAAATAACCTAATAAATCAAATAGCCAACAGTGCAGATCCTGATCAGACAGCAAGGATGTGCCGGCTGATCTGGATCTACAATGTTCGCCCATTCCATAAAGGTATGTATCTGAAGGAAAGGGTTAATAAACAGATAACATATATGGCGACTAGTTTTTGTCTTATGCGATGTACCCAAGTTTTTTTTATTTAGCATGATTGAAGTTTTGGTGTCCCATTTCGCAAATTTGTTTTCATGTATTTCAGAATATGACGAGTTACACGAAGTTATTCTGGTGCTCAGAAACTCATGCCGACCAGAATGACGAAGATAATATCAGCGAAATTAAATAAAGTAGTCATGTCTCATGACTCTAAGCGGATACAGCATTGACTATATAATAAGACGAACGGGATAAAAAAAATCCCAGGAAGCAGATACATAGAAAAACAACAGAGGATGTGTTATACATCTTCGTTACATGCGAAGTTGCCATCAAATGCCGTTGTATTTCTAAACTTATCCAAAAGTTGAATGTTAACAGAAACAAACTAGAACACATAATTAAAACTAAAATGTGTCCTCTGAGACTGATGCCCCCCCTCCCCCTAAAATTCCGGCTACAACAACATTTGTAACAAAGGGCCAGAACTCTGGTAAATGGTCGTAGGAAAAATCTTTTCTTTCTGATCATCTGCACATCATACTGGATCATCTGTGCAAGTTTGAAAGAAATTCTCAAAAGAGTTAATAAGGAGTTGATGCCACAAGATTTCGGGAAAGAGCGTTCGGACAGACGGACGTACGGAAGAGTGCAACTCTAAATGCCTCCCACTTTGTGGAATGAAAATGTGTAAACTTCAACAAGATCAGAAGGATGAGATTAATACACAAACATTAATAACGATGACAAAGGGAGTTATTTCATTCCTTAAAAAAGAGGATAACGGCATAACAAAAAATTGCCAATGTCCTTAAATGGAAATATATAAAGCAAACATGGCAAATTATATTTGCTTTGTATTATACAGGACAACGTTATTTTTAGTATACACATAGGGACATTCTTGCATATTTTTTCAAGCTTACATTTTAGTGTTTTTTTGCTTACATGAAGCATCCGTTGATTAAAAACGAATCTAAATCAAGTTGCTAAACTTTTGATTTCAAACTAAACCTGATTAAAAATATTGTTTTAAATTAAAAAAAAATAAGGTTTACTTTGGCAATTCATTGTGATAACGCTACCTTAGTTAAGTATGTTCAATAATAATAAATGCTTTTGAAACATACAAAATTATAAATAGTAAACAAATGGTTTCCTTTAATACAACATCAGACATTACAATTATTGTAAAAAACAACACTTTAATATACATGCATAATTATCAATAGTTTGCTACTATATTTGCGTTAATGATAAGCATGGATCTTTGCAATATTTTTACCACCTGATGATATAAAGACCAACGTTTAAAGATTAATATTAACATAATATAAACAACCACGAGCAAAACTGTGCTGAAGGTTATAAAGCTGAGATTGGAAACCAGTGTTTAATCTCAAGCATCTGATTGGCTGAAATGGCGACCAGTCGCCATTTCAGCCAATCAGATGCTTGAGATTTTAGACTGGTTTCCATGCTCAGTTTTATAACATTGGGCAGTGAACACATTAAGGCTCTCGCGTTAACCAAAACATAGCAGACCATTTACACCTTGCGTTTTATAATCAGTCTTTGCTTATAAACTGCTTTGACGAAAGATGTTTTACGTTAATCGGATACATATTAATTTGATCTACGATTTCCGATTCCCATGCAATTAACGCCAACGTAAATTTTGCATTGACTAAAATAATCTCAGAGAAAATATAAAGTACATCTATCCATATTTATGCTTATATTCTAATTAAGGAGAACTTTGAATAGTACTCAATTATCCAATCTCAGCTGTTTTTACTTTTAACTGCTTCTAAATATGATGGTCCACACTAAAAGAAGGCATTTTGAATATCGTCATCTTATTGGAAAATAACGGTTAAGAAAGTGGATATATTTTTTCTGTTGATTATCTTTAAGAAAATGAAACCGTTGAATCCATCTTACAACAAAATATTTCGTAGCAAGAAATGATAAAATGATGAAACGGTGAACTGAAACTCACTTGCTGAAAATGGTTCTAAACAAGATATGTTTATGTTGTAAAACGTCATGTCAAACATGCGTTTTACGGCTTGTTTGCCTTCGGGCTGAATGCATTTTAAATTTAAAAAGAATGATGAGTAGATTAGAATAAGTGCCTCGGTAGCGCAGTAGGTAGCGCGTCTAATAATCACAAAGTAAGAGCAATCTGAAGGTCGTGAGTTCGATCCTCACCCGGGGCACAAACAATTTAATTATTTTCAGATCTGTTTTCTTTGTTGTTGTTTTTTACTTTACTTTTAAAGGCTGAGAAACGACGTTGGTGTGGCGAAATAATTGTGTACTGATATTTATGCTTTCGCTCGTAAAACTTTTAAAACTTTCATACTAACTGCCGTGTACGAATCACTGGCTGTACGGTACCCTGGCGCACACAGTGTGTGACTAAAGTGAAACGAACGTCCTTTTGGCGTCTATTAAGCGCCATTCGAGCGTTACCCGAACGTCCATGCATCAGCACGCTCGTCTAACGTTGACAAATCGTTCTTCGCGCGCCTGTGGCATGTAAGAACATACTTATGGTGTTAGGGTTTTCCTACTTGGTCGCTGTTTTACGCTTCTAGTGCGTTAGACTAAACGTTAATAATACATGCGTTTTGCGGCTTGGTTCGCCTTAGGACTGATTGCACCTTAAGGTATCGCAAACATTGCAAATGGCGAAAACAGGCTAAAATTTCAAAACAAATGAATTTTGGGGGAAATACTTATTGCCACCTAGATTTTAGTACATAAATATATTTAGATATGGATGTAGTAAATGTTTGCAAGCTCACTTTAGTCTAATTCATGTTCTAATTACCAAGCACATACTAAAACAAAAGAAAAACCACTTGCATGAAAACTCTGAAATTCATGAACAATATACCAAAGCAACTCATACCTGAAATAAGTATATGCTGGTCTACAAAGTTTAGTGCCAATTCGTCAAATAATGTTAGGGTTTTCAAGAAATTCAAGGAAAACTTAATTCCTAGTTCAAAGTGAAAGTAGAATCACCAGTTAGATTTTTTCAAATACAATAGATATCAAAATTCTGTCTTATTGTAAGATGCCTGTTACCTAAACAGGATTGTTAAAAGCAGTTTGGTGCAACTTTACTTAACTTAACCTGGTCACTGATTAACTGTTGTACGTTATGTTTGAAATACCTACTATACTGCAATTTGTGAAAATTTGAGTTGCAAAAGTTCTTAACAATATTTACCATATGCTGTCCTTCAGTACGTAGTTTACACATTCAAGTTGCTTTGTTTTAAAAAAGTATACGCTGTACCTTTTTTTTTTTTTCACAAACAATAAATATCATGTTTTCACGATGAGCAATAAGCATGGAAAGAAATGTTTAAATAGATACAGACAGAAATTCAAACGTCATACATTAGCCAATGAAAGGTCTATAGGTCTATAGGTTTGGTTTACAACAGTCATTTATTTACTGATTACGACTGATGACGAGTCTAGGGACATGTCTGGTCCTTAATTGTCATTGGACGTAATATCCCGAAATCAGAGCGTCTACCAGTCTAAGCGTCTATATAACCCAGGCCATGGAAACTTCGGGTTTTTCCTAGATGCTTTTGTAACAACGACTTTGATTGGCTACTATTTAATAATCGAATTATATTTAAGAATTGAAAAGGGGTATTCCCACACTGATTTCCGTCAATAATTAAAGAATGAATATGCGGCTTAACTTGGTTTTCTTCGCTGTTTCATAGTAAATTCCTACCGTATAATTATCCAGCCGCCCGTGGGCGAACCGGAATAAAATGATGAACAGAACAGAATGAGTGCCTCGATAGCGCAGTATGTAGCTTATTACATTTTAAATTTGCATAAAATGATGAACATAACAGAATTAGTGCCTCGGTAGCGCAGTAGGTACATGTAGCGAGTCGGTCTCATAATCATACGAATAAAGAAAGAGCAATCTGAAGGTCGTGAGTTCGATTCTAACCGGGGCATACAACCAGTTTTAATGGTGTTATGGGAGCCATGTCCCGCCTCCTACGAGAGGATGCCCTGAGGTTGAAACACCGAAGTTAAACAGGGTCGTCTGATAGATTTTATTAACATAATAATTATTTCTTGCTTAAACAGGAATCGAACCCACTTATAAAACGATATACTTCAAAACCATCAGCGGAATCTGTAGTATCCATGCTGCTTTATTTTCCTCTTTAAATCAACAGATCCACGTAGTATTAGAGAAATATTTAGGAGCTGTTAGCGTAAAAACAGTTAATGAACACATAGGTTGACTGTTGTCACAGAATGCATCTTGAATTGCTCTTGGCAAATACACAACTAATTTAAATATCGGAACTGATTTTACACAGTTCTGTATTATTTTTATGAAATCCCAAGAAAGTAGAGATTCTTTATGACTTAATCTTTTATTATACCATATGTGCGTTATATGTTTATTTACCACGTGTGCATTGTGTAAAAATGTCATGTACATGCAAATAAAAGATCTCACCTAACAAAAAGGCATACTCGTATTAACAACAACAGTATGGATATGCTAAAACAACACCTTAACATAAAAGCATATCTATAGTTTGCTACTATATTTGCATTAAATATAAGCAGTGATTGTTGCAATATTTTTACCATCTGGTGAAACAAAGAGCATCGTTGACGTTTTGTATTTATATACTATAAACAAACAGTAGCAAAACTAATCAAATTAAGGCTCTCGCGTTCATCAAAACATAGCAGTCCATTAAACACCTTACGTTTTACAATCTTAATATTTTTTGTTAGAGACATATGCCACCTTTGCTTAAAAACTGCTTTGACGAAAGATATCAACTGCGTTTTATCGATGATGTATAAAAATTAAGAAGATTAAACTGTGGAAGCCATCGAACACTACAATACTTTTCAGGAAGCAATGACGAAACGGTGAACCGAAACTCTCTCAATGAGTATAGTTTAAACTTGTTTAATATTTTACATCGATTGTGAAACATGTTATTTCAACTTTCATTAATCACACTCGATGACTGCTTCTCGCACCGAAGCGCAGTTGGTAGCGCGTCAGTCTCATATTCACATCTGAAGGTCGTGAGTTCGATCATCACCCGTGGCACATTTTTCTAGTATTTGTGTCTAGGTTATATTTATCTTTAATGCAACTGATCCTGGTCGTATTGAAGTATTTTGATAATATCCCGAGTAACGGGCCTTTAATGAGTTGTTATGTTATTTAAGCCGCTTATGGCATTAAGAAGAAACAACCGTCTGTGTTAAATCACTAAATTCGATTGTGTTGCTTTAAGGGCCTTCCACACTCCTCCCAATTCTATTAATCGATAAAAAGAAAATTATCAAAATCTCAATAACGGCAAAATGCTGTTAAATGAAACTTTGCACAAGTGTATGTTATTAATGTATCTTTATTTTACAGATGGTAAGACATATTAGAAAAGTAAAGAAAAATAGCAGGATCTAAAAATTCCCTCAACTTCTATTTACATAAATTCACAAAAACTAAAGAACACAAAACATCATTTTAAATGCCCAAATAAGTAATATGACACTGACAACAATTTATTGTGTCCTCATGAATTACTTATGTAAACTTTACGAGATATTAGTAAAAGTGTGTTTGACCTTCAATTTCCTGGTCGCGTAAACGGATGACAATCACTGATTTCTCTATTAATAGTTGAACATTTTTTACAAAGTACACAACATTTTCTTGTCAGTATCATTGCGCTCACGAGGAAATTTAAAGTTATATTCTGCATCGCCTAGTTTTTGTGAATTTATGTAAATAGAATTCAAGGAATTTTTAGGTCTAGCTTTGTTTCTTTACTTTTCTAAGTTGTCTTTCTGTATGCAAAATAAAGAATTTAGTAACCTTCATTTGTGCAAAGTTTGATTGAATGGCATTTTGTCATTACTGAGATTTTATGATTTTTATTTTATCGATGAATAGAATTGGGAGGAGTGTGGCGATGCCTTAATTCAACTTAAAATCTGACTGTTTACAAATATAGTCCCATGGCGTTTGAAAGGCAAAAACAAAGAACTCAACTTTCAAGAACTTTCAGTTTAAATTGATAAGCAAAACGCTATCTTAAAACTGCACATTAACTGGCATTACATAATTTGTCTATGGAAAATGACGTACACAGGGTTTCAAGATAAATGATAAAACATGAAAACATGATAAACAAATACTTAATCAAGGACATTTTATAACTGAAAGTAGACGCTTCACCAGGGCCACGGGCAAACTTATTTCCGAATTGGAGTCCGTCTATGAAAAACATTGCATAATATTAACTTACATTTCGCCGAAAAAATCTAGTTGAATTTCGATTTTTCCCGCGGCGTTTACTTGTTTCATAAGATTCTGATCTGTTTTGATATACGAATTAACGAATTGAAATGTCAGTATACGTGTACCTGGGCGTAGCCTGGATTCCAGGAGATGAAGTATATTTTTTATTCATTCTCCAACTAATTATCTTGAGCCAGTCTACATCTGTATCTAAACTTCGTTCAGACATCTCTCTCAATGCAGTATGATAGAAAATAGACTGGCTACAATAAAAGTCTGTTATGATTTATAAAATATAAATAAAAGACAAAACACACTTATTATCAGACTAGTGGCTAGTCTAACCTGGGCGTAAACAACTACTATCACTCGCAATCATGTCACCATTAGAAGCATACAGGTATTTTATAAATGCATTAGCGCCAATTTGGATATGTCAAACTTCGGATATCTCGAAAAAAATCTACGCCGACAACTTCGACACAACGAGTGTAGACTCTATTATGATTAATTATGATTTTACTAATGTTCGTGTTTACCAGGTTTCTAAGCAAAACCCATCAATGGAAGCATTTGTCGCCATGTATACAGGACTGAGCGTTATGTTGAACACAGAACCTGTACGGGCAAGTGTCTGGTTGTGCACACAAGAACCTGGTTTAATGCCCTAGAGGCAAATTGGTTTGTTACTGACTGTACCAATGCCGTACTTTCTCAGGTTTACGTTTGTGTGAATCGTTTATGGTGTCTATTTTTAAATTGATAATTGCTCTCTTTTCCCTCTACCTTTTGGCTTTGTGAAGATGGTATGTTTTCTGGATGTGGCTGTTCCTGCAGTTTTCACTTTTTAAGCAGACTCCGACGAACAATTAATTTTTGAGGCAAAGTCATCAAACTGCGATTTTCATAATTTTAACATGGTCTAAAACGATTTCCCGGGTGAGGGTGAACTGTATCCAAGAGACCGGGTTTTTCTTCTGTTCAATTTACCTTGCAAACCATTTTTACAATTATTATAGCCAAAAACAAATTGTTAATTTTGTATAGATACTTAGTTATGATAAGTGTCATGCAATTGTGCCTGCCGCTTGGCCATTATCAAGCAGCAGACCAATTTCAGGAGGTGTTCGAAGAAATGAAAAACAGTTATGTTTCGTCCTGGACACGTTATTAGAAGATTGCTTCCACATATGTGTATGAGTTGATAGTGCAAATGCTCCATAGGATGTCCCTGCAAACAGGTTAAAAAACCGATCATGAGAATTGCCCAACCTAAGGGTTCAGGTACTAGGAAAAATTATATACCAAATGAAATTCTAGATAAACACCAGTCAGAACTTCAGACAAGGACGTGCCTCACCATGAGGCCTGCATTTACGGGGAGGCTTTAATCATGTAAAAATAATGGTAATGTAAGTTATCCATCTCTGAAATGGTTGCCAAGGCGATATACAATGCAACTCAAAAGGCATAACCGTCTCCGAAATGGTCGTCCTTTTTAATTAAAATTAATTTCCTCTATACATGTTTATCTTATGTAAATATACGAACTATATATTATTCTATTACTGTGATATCATCATATCACGCGCTGATCATAATTTTGCGTATTATGTGCTATCGTAAATGAGCGAAAATAGCAGGGAATCAAGCGCAAAATACAATTGTCACGTGATAGTTTTATACCGACCGGTAATTACGAAAAAGCCGTGCCCACGCGCGATGATATATCGTGTGTTTTATCACTGCAAATTGAATGGAAAAACGTCGAGTCGTGATAGAATTCAAATTAATTTCCTCTATACATGTTTCGAACAAATGTTGATGCGGATAGTATGAGTAGAGATACTCATTAACGGATAGTCAAGCAATACCGAAATTATCACCTTTATTTATTAAAAGTATACATGTAGTACATATTTGGCTAGATAGTTGAAGTGAAAATATGATGTGACCATTTTCTCAGAGACTGACTCAATAACAAAAACAGCCGGCCTATAAAAACGTAAGCGTTGTATAATAACATGATTTTTACAGAATAATAACGTTTTTCAATAAACAAAAATGTATCGAGGTTTTTTATACCGATGTTTAGATTACACTTGTCATCATGGTCATGAGAACTTCGTAAATCTTTATCTTGCCCGAGTTGTACAATTTTTGAAGTAAATCTTCTTAAAGTTTCAGTGTTCTATATGTCATTGACAAAACATTGACATATAGTGTAGTCGAAAACTAATTTACATACAGTGTAAATGAAACAATTTGACATTTAGTGTTACAGTAAAGAAACTCATTAACATATAGTGTAAATGATACAAATTTACATAATAGTGTAAATGAAACAAATTTTCATACAGTCTAAATGAAACAAATTTGCGTATAGTGTAATGAAACAGATAAATAGATATTCTTTATTCCTCCAAGAGCAGTAAATAAAATGAAACAAATAAAATATCCACAAATACAAATGACGCAACATAATATACACGCAAACAAAACAAACAGAAAAAATACAGTTCAAAATTATAAATTTAAATCTACATTTGTATATAATTTTAATCTTTGTATAAATAAAGACGAAATATAGACTTAGCAAATAAACCATTCGGTTATTCAGTCACAAAGTATTGAGGTCTGGGCTTACTCGAAACGAAATAGTAAGAGAGATCTTGTGGAATAGATATAAGCAATTACACCAACACTTAATTTTCGATATCAAAGTACTAAGAATCGACGATATGATCGGTACTTACCCGAAACGAAATAGTAAAATGTGATTTCACGGAATATGCACGCACATAGAGTATAATGTGTTCAATTATATCAATCTGTTTGTACGTCTTCTAGCTGATAAAACAAACTCTTGCACATATAATGTAGGAAACGAACAGTTACTATTAATTAAAAAGAAATTAGCTCGTGTGAGATTCTCGATATTAGTTCAATAACCTGATTTTTTGAGACATATCGCAGAACTTTTCACAACAATTATCACTAATAAAGATATACATGTCTTTCCAAAGATTGTATCGAAGACTATCGTTTTTACAGTATGTTGTAGTAGGTCTTTGCCTCTGATGTTTCCAGATGCTCTCGAACACAGCTGTAACAAAATTGAAACTGCTCCTGAAATGAGAAGGATAGTTTACAGCAAACTGATGGTTTGTTATTCTAGAAGGGAACTTAAACAGCCACCGAAAGATAAATATGAAAAAAGTGGAGACTCAGTTTGACTGAGCCTGTTCATGGGCAGTAATGTATATGCATGCTACTGCCCACAAGTTGTTTACACTTTGTTTGTCATTGTAAATTTGAGAAAAGAATTAGAAGCATTACAAAGACAAAATATATGAATTTGTAATTTTATAAATTGGATGGTTTATATCAGTTAATGTGACTGTAAAGACAATTCTATAAGGGGAACTTTGATGTCGGTCAATTCGCGATAAATGAAGGATGTCGCTGGAAATAGTCCCCACTACCCTAATTTTCATCAAATCCTTAGTCAGTTTGATATGAATGATACATGTTGGGATAATAAATTTTATCCTTAAAAAGAAAGTAGCAAATTCCAATTTCAACATGTAAATAATTAGATATTAACTGTTACATGCAAAAGGAAGTTAAACAATGCATGTTGATGTGGCCTAAGGGCCAGTTTGATAAAGACTGGCATATTTAGTTTGGTTTGCTTACAAAGTCCTGTATTGCTGTTCGTCGTCTACTTCTCAATTGACATATTGTATTGATAACACTCAAGTCCCTGTCAACTGCGAGCTTTTCTAGCATGATTGCTACTGCACATAGTAATCCACTTTTCTTTGCTCCGTCACTAAATATAAAGTTCAAACGCTCTGTTCAAACAGTTTTCTCAACAACAGAGGTTAAAATTGCAGACATTGTCATTCGCGAAATGCTAGTAAAAATCCCATATTCAAACCTCCAATTATCGAAGCCGTTTGTTAACAGTTAAAATGGTAGTGTTTAGTGAATTAAGTTATAGCGAGTTGAGAAACGAAAAAATAATAGGCCTTTTCATTTCCCTTCCGTGCACATGGTGAAGAAATCCAATGAAACGAAGTCTGTAGCATTTTATATGTCTTTTACTAATGCTTTCTTTGCTTAGTTTTTATCAGGTTCGTATATCAAGGCTATCCGATCAACCATATTTCGGGTTCTCCCGGTTAGCTTAGTTGGTTGCGTCGCAAGAATTGCAGGGCTAAGCGCTGTCGCCGTGACGATGCGGGTTCGCTCCCAGCTAGAGACACTATCATAACATTTCTAATTTGTAGATTATATAATACAGACAATGTATTACTTACAGGCAGTGAAAGAGTACAGTTCCGCTTCTTGGTCTACAATGCTTGGATAGAGCTGAAATTAAGCTCATAAATATCTGCAAACTCTCTGGAACGCTGTTGCTGTTCTTCCAGCTTTGGAATTGGTAGTGTTCAACCTTTACATCATCGGTAGAAGACTGAAATACCAAATAAATAATATAAAGGTTTCTGTAATCTTATTACTAAACAATTTACAACTTGTTGCAACATTTATAGTTTAATGAAAACAATGATATTTACACAGCAGACTATCCTTTACTAAATGTTTCAAATGCAATGTTAAAATGGCAAAGGCAAATCATTAACATTTGAACTCCTTTCATTATGAACATACATGTACTTTCAATAGAGGTTATGTTGATAATTAAATAATCATTCAATCAGAATAATCTTACCGTGCCAATTTTTGAAATCTTGAGAGTTCTCACCACAAAAGCCTCATTAGATTCACACGATTCAGCTGCTAAATGAAAATGACCGAACTTGGCTATCTTGTTTGCTGGTGCAATGCACTGTCCAATAGTCTGAAGTAACGATAACGAAATACATTTAGCACTTCGTAATCCATATCATTAAAGGAAAGTAAAGCAATTATGAATAAAACTATTAACACTAAACATGTAAAACTGGCTATACATAGTTTATGAGATTTAAACTAAACTTCAAAACATCGTGACCAATATTCCATTTAATAAGGACATTTTACAAGCATTTAAAATTCAGCTTTATCCGGATTATCCGCGCAACCTTTTTGGTGTTTTCCAGGCTAGCTCAGTCGACAGCGTCATCGGATTTACAATGCTTTTACGGGACGGGTTCGATTCACAGTATGGGAAATATCATTTGACATCTTTGATAGAAAAAGTAACTGACTACTATTAGTTTAGTTGTATGCCTAAAGAAGTAAAAAAACAACTACCTTATCTTTCGTATTTTCTTCGTCCAGACTGACCACCAGCCCAACTTTCTCTTGATGCAGTAATGACACAAAGTCCTCCAAGGTACTCGGCATTGGCGTCTGTGCTAAGATGTACCGGTCCTTTTGTTGATATCCCTTTAATGAAATAATTGAAATATTTTCATAACAATCATCTTTATTCGATTATCAGTTTTCACTTTAAACTCTTCAACGATGGAATAAAATTTGTTATACTTTGTATTTCAGTGTTGTTAACCAATACATTAACGCTGCTTTGTACCTATTGTGAAATACCCAACCTATGCGTTTGACAGAAAACAATGTCCCTTTTCAGAAAGACAAGCTTTACTTACCTCAACGAAGACTGCATTAATGTAGTCTTTCTTAACTCCTGTCAGTTTGACTCTATGATGATTGCCTGAAACATACAGCAATCAACTAATATTTAATTGATCTAGTTAAGGTTTCGCAAACATTGAAATTGCGAAAACTGGCTAAAATTTCAAAGATGAAGTTTTGGGAAGATATTCATTGCAACCTAGATTTTAGTGGAGAAATATATTTATTTATAGATTAACTTAAGTTTGCAAGCTCAGTTTAATCTAATTAATGTCCTAAATACCAAGCACATACTTAAACAAAAGAAAAACCGTTTGCATGAGAACTCTGAATTAATCCACAATATAACAAAACAACACGCACATGAAACAAATATATGCTGGTATACAATCTGGTACCAATTCGTCAAAACATGTTAGGATTTTCAGGAAATTCAAGAAAAACTTACTTCCTGGCCTATTTTATTGAATTTCTTGAAAACCCTAACATTATTTTGATGGCCTTTACCTGGTATATCTGAACCTTTCCTATTTTCTTTCCTCTTTGAGTTTGCTGCTATAGCAACTGATTCTTTGTTCGTCAGCAGCGGAAGAAGATTTGTGAACGCCTGTTAAGATAAAGCAGTCATGTTAAGGAGATCAGCGTAGTTGCAAAATAATTGCTTCACCAATGTAGATTGTAGTACGCAAGTCATTTTGTTTATTGTAAACTTACGATTATTAATCACGATTGCTATATTTTCTGTTTAGGATACATATAATAAAAAATGTAACGCATAATGATTCTTATTTTTTTTCATACTTGAAATAACTAATGATTAAAAAATGAAACAATTTTACCTGGAACTGGTCGTTCATTCTATCACCTGTCTTGAAACTGGTCAAGGAGGACACATCAAGCGCCTCGGGCTGACATGTAAGTGCATACACGACACAGTGGTGAAGAAACACATACTGTTCCTTTTGACAGAAAAAAAAATTGGTTTGTTACTTTAATCATTGAACATGTTTAATGGGAAATGACATTATTGCTATATCACTAGAATAATCTTCCAAAAGGGTGGTCAGTAAGAACTCTATTTAAAATTATCACTCTTTATTCCGAATTTTCGAACTCTTGTTCTTTATCAAGAAAATACTGAAATGTTCTGTATTTTCTTGATAAAGAACAAGAGTTCGAAAATTCGGAATATAGAGTGATACTTTTAAATACAGAATATGATTAGAAACTATCGAAAATAAACTTATCTTATAATATTTAAATTAAAATTATTTTAACTCCAATGTAAGCCTAACTAGATAAATAATATTAAAGGTGTTCTAAACTAACTGCTCAATGCATACTGCTTTTTAAAAAAGCAATCAAAAAGACATACACATACCACATTTTGAACCATATGGACCCTCTGTCCTCGAAGGGCGTTAACACATCCGAAAACATCGACAGAGTTCTCTGCCTTTCCCTCTTTTATCAATGAGTCAAGTGCTATGTAAGTGCCTGTTCTTCCAATTCCAGCGCTGACAATCATAAAAATATCTATTATTTAGTATATATTAACGGATTAGTATAATAATTCACGCACATCTGCGATATTATCTAGCGTGTTTGTTTTTCACAGGGTTTCACGTGACATTCAAATTATCCTTAATCTGTTATACATGTAATTATATAACAAAATCTATTATGTCCTTTTTTTCTTTATATTTCTAAAAGCTTATTTATCATCCAGGACCTTTCAAACTTGCTCGCTAATAAGCTTAATTGTTTTTATTTAATTTTTTGCGCATGCTAAATTGCTGTGGTTTGAAGTTAATCTACTTATAAAATGTGTGCATTCTTGTTCGTGTACATGTAAAATTGTTGCACATTGCATTTGATTTAAACTCCCGATTACAATAATGTTCAAGCTGGAAACCGCCCGCGATGGCTTTTCGGGTTATATTTGTTTTGCAATGTATCTTTAAATGTCATAGATTTATTCTCAGACTTAAACTCTTTCTTTATAGTTGGTTGTGCTAGGCGGCTGTTTGTTTAAAATAGGTTGTGCCTTATAAGTAAAACTTTTGTTGTGAAACACGTGTTCAAAAAACATACAATATGTTTATGTCTTCCATCGTAGTAATGCCATTAACGGTTTCAATAGTGGTTTAGTTTTTCAACTAATATAGACATTTTGCCGGTTACGTCCTGTGCCATTGACATCAATACATACTTAGTATTCAAATTTTAAAGCAGATTACTTCAATTTAACCCGCTCTTGTATGAAATATTACATATATTTGGAACTATAGGCTCAAATTTGCAGCATTAAAATTTTAATTTACTAAAATAAATTTGGTCCGCGCGACTCAAAGCGAATGTAGAATTTCCGAAACGTCACAGAAATTGAGATCGCGCATTAAGTGGTCTCTTTGTAGATGCTAAATATAGCTCAATTATATTTAGCTTCTTAAAAGTTCGTTAGCAATAATTTAACAATATAATTGAAAATCCCTTTTATAAGAAAGAATTCGATCGGACCCTTTGTGGTCTGTTAGAGAGTTTATATATTGGAGTCAATATGGACAAATATGATTTTTTCAATAAAATATTCTTACTCAAGTTTAGGGCTGGGGCTTAAAACTTAGCTTTTATAATAAAATTCACAACCAATGCTAATCTCGATGTCTATCGTTAAAAATATTCAGAAAATTTAAAAGAAAATATGAAACAGAACCTGCAGTGAACGATCATTGGTCCAGCTTTTGGCATTATTTTCTTTTCCACCATGTTTCTAAATCCTACCAAGGATGCCACTGTTTCAGGAACTGATTTGTCGGGCCACGCTGTGTAGTGATAGTGTGTCACTGTACGGGTTTCTCCTGTCTAAAGGAACACGAAAACAAGAGTAACTATAGAAACGGGCACTGTTAATGTTGATGATATACGAACTGAAAAGAGTTTTTTATGGCATGGGAATGCTTGATTATAGTGTTTTGATGTTGTTTGTTGGCATAATGACTAAGACTCTGATTATCACCGATCTATTAACTATCTATTGATAGGTCACACAAACAAACACAAGATAATATAATAATTTGTACAATAAGTTACGCTAAGGGTAAAATTAATTATACTGGAGCATTTTCACTCATACATAATTAGACCGGCTTTTAAATACATATTTCTTAGAAACAAACAATTTATATCAATTGCTAAGGAGGTTAACTATATTAATTAGCGTTTTTCGTTTTGCAATATATTACCTGAAGCCCATCGTGTTATTTAGAATAAAGCACACGTCAAAGTGATAAACAGACAAAGTTTCATTGACAAACATTTTAATTTTGTGCACGGACATAAATACAAACACACGTTTTCGTATTGGTAGAATTTCAAACATATACTAAGCACATATATTAAATTTTCCGTTACTTTAAGTAAAAATATATATATTCAGGGATGCTATATTTTATTTCTCATTTCATTTGCACATTTCTGTACATTTGATAGAGCGAGGACATGATTTTATTTTTTCACAGATGTCAAATTGCATTCTCTTCTTTCAAATTGTTAAAATATCATGAGATCGGTTTTAACACGAAAGTCTCAAATAGTTCATTTGACAATCAAATTTAAACGTTTGAACATGTACTGAAGAACAAAAACACAATCGTTGAAATCCACTGATGCACAGAGATGCAAAGAGATAAGATACGGCTACATAAATATCTGTCTGTGCAAATTACCTCCCTTTTAATTAAAGAAAGAACAAAATTTAACTCTTCATTTTCCACAACTACATATTAAATAGAGTTAAAAATGAAAATAATGACAAATAACATAGACACGCCAATGAATGTAAACCTCTGGAGAAATGTGATCACCAATATGTAAATTGTACATGTAAATAGACAACGTCGAAGATATACATATTGGTGATCACATTTCTCCAGAGGTTTACATTCATTGGCACCTTTTTTGGCGTTTCTATATTTTCATTATTTTCATTTTTACTCGAATGCATGTACTTCCGAATATAAATAAGAATTCAGAGAAGGGGTTAGGCTGTAAGGCTCTGATCCACAATTTTTAGCCGGGTCTTAACTAGTTTCCTACTTTTCATTAAATTCTGAGGTTGCATCATGTTCTTTGTTAACAGGTTACGTTCTATAGGCTTGTTCAAAATGCAAACATTTGGAAACTCTATGGATACTATAGAATATTAAGCTTTTTACAAATGAAACAATATTAGTTGTCGATTAATCTCAAACTGGACATACCTCTACCACTTGAAGTTCCCTCATCACAAACTCGGCGTACACATGTTCAGCTTTCGCTGTAACATATATAGACCCGTACTGTCGCGTTAAACCGTTGTCCGGCCAGTATTGGTCACATTTCATTTTCTGGAATAGATCATCCACATTCTATTATCAATGATAATGTCGTTGCAAATATTGCGAATACTTTAAAAGTTTAACATTAACTAGAACACAACAGAGAATTTTTTGTCATGTCAAGGGAATTTACGTTCATTTGTAAAATATATAACACCAACATTAAAATTGAAAAAAAACGATGATAAAAAGTCACAATTCGATTTTTGGAGAAAAAAGGGCACAGACGGAGTGATTGTAATATTATCCGTATTCTTTGTTCTTCTCCACTTTTGGTTGTGAGGGAAGACTGTGTCTTCACGATGTGTCCATACCTGATACATACTTCACTGTTTTACTGCTCGAACTTCCAAAAGCATTTTGTGCTCAAGATGAAATGCTTACTTCATTTTCGAATTCTTATTTATAAATACGGGTCAACTGTGGTAAATGAACAAAATAAAAAGGAACATTACCCCTGCCTCCGTTAGGTTTGTCAACATGACAATTTTCTGCGTATTTTCCTGCCAAACCATTTCCCAGAATACTGCAAACTGTGGCATGGTGCTTTTAGTTGGACCTGAAAAAATTCAGGTAAAGCAACTAGATCAAATCATTGTGTTCGAGTTACTTTAATTTGCCGATGGATGCATACACTTAATCTTACTAAAATAACAAAACAACAAAGTTTTAACTTAATATAATAAATTATTACATATTTGCTAATTTTATTACTGTCTTTTTGAATTTGTATAAAGATCATACAATAGCATTGCTTGGGAATAGTTTCTAGTGGCGAAAAGACGGGATTCGTAATGTAACTTGAATTTGTCAATTAATGGTTATCTTATATAACAAATCAGCGACCTGCATCTTCAGGTGAAAAGGAAAGAAAAAAATCATTAATTTATTAAATGAAGTTTTGAATTGGAATCACGGCAACTCATAATAAAATACCTGATTTCTTTCTTATTTTACTTATATTTATGAATGTGAACCCTATTAATAAGTAAAATGCATTGATAAATTCAAAAACCTAAATAATACGTTACCAAGGCAGGCAATGTACGCCTTTGAATTGCCATAACCCTGTAATCATATAGAATGAAGAGAATGCAACATGTGGGATCATTTTATACTGAAATTATTACGATGTAAATTGAGTCTTTTTGTCGAGGTTTATATCGGTTTAGATGACGAGTGTTATAATTTAAATATAAAATAAACACCAAATATGTATTTCATACATCACATTCCCTCAACAATCGAATCATTTGTATTAAGTGTCCCCTTCGGTCGACAAGTAGAGCGAAACTGGAACGTGTATAATTTGGTCGCATAATGCGAGAAAAATTAGTCCTGAGATAATATTTTATCCTATCCTTGTCCGAGTTGCCTAAACAAAGTAATTAAAAATCATATTTACTGCGCTAGAATTTAGACGACTTTTTGACAGTTGGCTCCTGAAGTGACGTTTTATCGAATAAATCGATCTATGGCGTTATTAAACAATTTTGTGTAAACTCCAAAGCGTTCGGACAAAATAAATATTTGCTAGATGAAAGGATTTTGCTGGATGAAGTCATCATCAGGTAGGACAAGTAAGCTATTTTTTACAAATCTCTAGACATGATTCTTCATTATGGTGATTTGGCTAATATATACATAAAGAAATTAGAAACGCATTGCCAACTTCTTTAAAAATGAATTATAAATCATTTTTAAAGAAGTTGCGTTTCTTATTTCTTTTAGAATATTTAAAATCATAAATAAACAGATACTAGCTACACTCCCACTGCGGAAGTTATTGTTAAGTTAATGTAGTGCACACTTGTCATATATTAAAATATAAAGATGCTTGTTACAATCCCACTTTGGAAATTAAGTGATAAATAATTGTAGTGCACACTTATATTTAAGGAAGCAAAACTTTCAGTATTGATTATGCTGACAGAGTTTCCTTCCTTGATTTACCAAAATATTGTTTTCCTGGTATGATAGTTATAATTAAAAAAAATCGCGTAAACCTCCGGACAATACATTCGTAAATTTATTACAAAAGTTGAATCGTACAGCTTGATTAATACATTATACTTATTTATTTTAAAATAAACTTTAAAAATACGTTTTGAAATAGCTACTCACTTTTTTAGAAAGCTACTCTTAGAAATTACAGCTTATACACAGAAGGTAAGGAAACATGTAAGCGAATGTTCAAAATAATGGACATCATATGCCAACAAGGACCTGTTTTGAAACAGTTTGGACAAGTGATTAGTTAAATATAATCAACACTAAGTTCTGTAATGAACAGAAATTGTACTTACACAAGATAATTCGAAATTACTAATACTAGCATTGGTTCCACTAGTCTGATACACTAATTACAACCTGCCCGCTTACATGTACGTCCTGGCCAATCACAGACATACACACATAATAAAAGTCTTCCACTGATAGAGTTAGGTAGAAAAGAGTTTACTTCAAAGTCCTAAATAAGTTGCTGACTCCAACAATTTTATGTGAAAATGCCTCTCATAAATAGGTACGTAAATACAGATTCCCCACATAGCAAACAAGTAGCAGAGATGATAGCGATGATAGCGAATGTGTTAATGGGTGAGTCATTTTCACTCCACAAGACACCTAAGACATTAACATAGCTAACGAAGTCTATGGCAAAGCAAAACTCTTTAAACATGGTGTTCAACTAACAACCAATGTCATTTACTTACTTCAATGTGTGAAGCATTTATGTAGTCTTTGCTTTGGAGAACAACTCGTGTCGCATCATCTAAAAATAGTAATCATCGTGACAATGATGGTTAATAATTGAAACATCAAGTAACGTTAAGCGTATGTATTTGGTCTCTCTGATCACAATTAATAATCATAAAAATCTCTTATTTCAAAGATTCCTATTAAACGAATAAAACATTTCACTTTGTCTCTAACGTACAAAACATGACACAGGTCCAGACAAATTGTAACTAGTTCAAGTAAAAAAAAAAACAAATACCATGAATACGTCTTATCAAGATAGACAAACAATGCGTTTAACGAATACCTTCTATATTCTTGTAAAGGAAATCATTAACGATTGGTGAACTTACAGGAGTAGATGCCATTGTATCGGTTCTTCGCTCGGTTTTGTGGTTTTACTGCCTCGTTACAGGGCCTTGTCAGTATCTTAGGCAATCTCTAAAAGCAAGGAAAAAACTTGAATAAACGTACTGAAACGTTATGATTTAAAAATAAACGTTTAGTCTAACATTGTTTTTGTGTTGATGTGTTTTTTTCAAAACAAAATGTAACGAAATTATGTATAATGTCGTGTTTCAAGTCGGAAATCTTAAATCGTTACTATTTCTAAACAAAGTTATAAACACTAGACAATTCGTTAAAATACAGTTTATGCATTTGAAATTGTGTTTTGTTGCATAATTTTTAATTCGAATTATCAATCAAATTAAGATAAGATTTCGGATATATAAAACTGTTGTTTCATAATTGTGTTGGTTTTTAATATACATGTAGCTACATGTAATAGACGATTAATCTATATACACATTACAACACCAAATGACCTATATCGTAAAGTAAAATATCGAAAAGTAAGAAAACTGAAACAGGGAAGTTATGAACTTGTTTCCACTCTTTCAAACATCACCATATTATGGTTAAACAATACTGGGGCGTTTGACTAGCTGTAAAACACTTATTTACTGATTAACTACCACTGTAGTTTAAAGATTTAGATTTCCTTTAATGAAAATGTGTCAGTAAACTTAAATTTTTACCTCGAATTCAGATTGAAAATCGTGTTTTTCTTGAATATAATTAAGTAGTGTTGAAATTTGAATTCTGCTTCTTTTGAGACCTTCTGTGTTGTAATACGTATCTGTGGACGGAGCGAACGTCTCTACAAAGAACAAAACCAAAATTAATTGTT
Source organism: Corbicula japonica (assembly GCA_038501625.1). Taxonomy (NCBI): domain Eukaryota; kingdom Metazoa; phylum Mollusca; class Bivalvia; order Venerida; family Cyrenidae; genus Corbicula; species Corbicula japonica. The sequence goes on from JAZAYU010000217.1 coordinate 148,635, forward strand.
AAGCTACTACAAATTTCGAATTCATTTAGATTTTAGCCCAGTGATAATCTTCTGTAAACATCTGTTGCACTGCAACAGGACGCCGATCTCCTTTTTCGGGCGACTATTTTTAGATCTGCAGATTCTGTGTTCTACTTCCAAATAAGGGTTTAGCAGTCAATCAAATTTTTGTCGCTTTAAGTTCATTCTTCTTGCAGATGTTGAACTGAAATTTTGCTTGCATAAGATTTGAATGGCACATGGTAACACTAAAAAGCAAAAACGAAAGGTGTGGCTTAAAGTAAAGCAACCTGAAGGTGTGATTCAAATATAAACAGTATTCTATCAAATTAATCTTCCCCGCTACATCTCGACGGAAATTTCAGCCGCCGCACCAGACATTTGATTTGTTTCCAAGTCATTATGTAACTGAAGCCGAATTTATTGTATATCTATATCTTGAATGTATGCATGTTCTGTATATGGACAAATCTACAAAACTTGTTCAATTATTGTAAATCGGTTGATTTAAACTTGAATGATCATTTTAAGGTTTATATTGAATGTTTGAAGCGCACTTGCAAGTTTCCTATTACCAGAAAATGTTGCGTCACATCAAACTCAAATGCACCATTTTTTCAAGCTTATTTAAAGATATTCCAAATATTTATGTGTTTCATGTTTAAGACAATAACAGTCCAGTTTTGTCATATTAGACATGTACATGTACGAGTCATTACAAATCGAGTACCGATCGCTTCTGCATGGTTTTATTAGGGTATCTTCAAAGCACTAATATAGTATAGAAATGTGTATCTAATGAATGGGGCATATTTTCCAAATAAATGTCAAGCTTCTGACAGTGACATACGAGAGCTGAACGTGTTTACAACAAACACCGTTTTGTGATAATGACCCACTTAATTTTCAATTTCAGGCACTCAATATGTCGGTGTGAGTGTGGCTTCAGTAAAAATAAAGAAATCAGGGCGTTTATAATGTTTTCGTTATAGGTTGAGCTCATGTGTACAGCGGGAGCCGGTAGAAGAGTGGGAGCAATACGAAAAGCACAGTCAAAACTTTTCATTTCACTTGATGCAGTAGACGATATATAGGCCTGAAACTAGGCCACATCTTGTTTTTGCGACCTTTCATCTTGTTTGTGTGGTCTCGCATCGTCCAATTGCGACTTCGCATCTTGTTTCTGCGACCTCGATTCTTGTTTTGCGACCTTGTATCGTGTTTTTTTGCGACCTCGCATCGTGTTTTTAAGACTTCGCGAATTGTGTTTTTGTAACCTCGCATCGTGATTTTGCGGCGGCCTCGCTCATGATATCTAAAGGTTACATCAATCATGATCCCAACCATAAAATGTGTTTACAGAAGTTATAATACGTACGAAGTTATACATTAATACTGACCTTTGGTTTATTTCTTATCACATACACATACCCCATTAAACCCGAAAGATAGCCCCATTAAATAGATACACACTTACACACTTTCATACAAGTTTTATTTGAAAAAAAAAACTATTAAACCATCAACAAGCAATCGATATCTGATCCGGATTAACTTATAAATGTCCACCGGCAATACATGAGTCTCAGATTATTTCACCGTTCTCACCAGCTCTTGGCACTTGTTCTTCACCGTCATCAAGATCTTCCAGCGAAACAGTGTCATTTTCTTCGCCAGCATCTCTGATATTCATGTCCATCTCAATGCTATTGATAGTCTTAGTCTGAGGTTTCCCAATTAATTCTGTGTTAACTGATTGCTTCTTCGGTTTGTTGGGGTGTGCATAAATGTAGTCAGTTTGTTGTGATTGATGTGATTCGGTTTGACGACTTGATACTGCATTGAAATTTTCTACAACAGATTTGCATTACAATAAGTCTCTTTCTGAAACGAATACATTTAATTAAACGTGTATATGTTATAATCAAACACTAGTTTCGAACTCGATTAGATATATGTTTGGAAATATCTTCCATTAACATTTAGACGATTGGTTGACAAACACAAAACAAATATGTGAGCATGTTTTAAACCTTATTTGCTGTTCAATGCATTGTGTAATTTTACCTGGAGTAAATGCCGGGTTGAACGTTTCGCTATTGCAAAGAGGTTATGCTTTATGTTCTTCGTGAACACTTCTTCTTCTGTAAGAATATACAGCGAGTGTTATGTTAAAAAGCACAAACGTTTTACAAACTTTAAAGATTGGGAATCAAACAAAATTTAAAAGCACTATTTTTTTTAATGTAACTTGTCTAAACGACATGTATCATTTAAGACATCGGGCTCGAAATTTTATAATCATATCAACTAATCAGTCTTTAAATATGAAAATTCAGAATTTCCTGGTAATTGCAACACTTTATTTAAATCTTAATCGATAGATATAAGTTTAAATGGTACCCTCTCGTAATTAACAATATGACAACAACAATGACAACAACAAGTACAATTCCGCCACCAGCAAGGCCCAAAATAACTGCCAAACGGGATTGGTCAGTCTTCGATGTCACCCCCTTCTTGTGGTCGGATCGTTGCGGTGTTTGTTATTGCGCTTACAATCGAGAATAAACTTGCTAAAATCAAAAGAGAAGTTTGCAACGTGTCAAATGTCGCAAATATCACAGAATAGGTGTTCATAGGAGAGAATACTATAACAGTCTTAATACAAAATAACAATAAAGTTTGTGTTGTATTGATAGCAAAATATTGAAAAGAATGCAATGTGCACCTTTAACTCGATGTAGAGATTTCGTTATGTAGGCAGCATTAGAAATTGTACAGATGATCACGGGATTGTAATGCAAGTGCGAGAAACAGCCATATAGCATCAAAATATCAAATTTAACTTTTTAATAAAAATATAGTTGATTTCTGGCAGTAAATGGCAGGAAACTCATTTGTATAAGGACTTACTTTTGTAATTTATTGTCACTATTGGTTTTGTAGTTGAAACACATTGGCTAGTTGAACCTGAGGAAACCTGGCTTGTTGAAAATGGAGAAATTCGACTGCAGTCCAATCCTATATATCCTTGTTTGCATCCGAACGAACATGTTCCATTTCTGTAACATTCTGATTGCGTGGAAATATTGAGACAATTATTATTGCAACTCTTTTCACATTGATCCCCCCAAAATCCTTTATTGCAACCGTGCAAACAATAACCATCATTAAATGCGCATTTACTATTACTTCCAGAACGACAGTTTGTGTTGCATGGCTTATTACAAGCCTTTGAATAAAAGTCGCCGTTACAAGATAAACATTCAAATTGATCTAAACATGTGTGACATGAAACATTACATTTTAAAATTACATTTTTTCCCAGTCCATCCAGCTTGACAGCCATCAAGACAAATACTTTCGGTATTACAGCGATTCTCACAGTTGGTGCATTGTGGGGATGGAACACATTGGTTATCTTTTACTACGTAATCTTCCTCGCACCTATGACAAACCACTTGATTTTGGCTGAAGTTGCAATTAACACATTTTGGTACTAGATAGGAACATTTTAAACAAGACGATTCATAACTCGGCTGATTTGGGATCTCATTTTGGGCATTGCGGTCAATGTAATATCCATTGTCACAATGGGTACAGAAATTTTTGCTGGTGCATTTTGCACAAAAGGGCGGGCATGGTATACAAACTGAATAAGCACCAATAGCATTTTGAAAATATCCGACTTTGCAACCTGATGTACATTCGTGTAATTTGCATTGGTTATGTTTACAAAGACTACACTGTTGCTGACACTTTGGTCCGTATAAAACTGGTTGACATTTATGACAATAACCCGATGAAATATCGCAGCCATCTTCTGTACAATTGTAAGAACATGGGATTGTGCACTGAGGTCCCCAAAACTTCGGTACGCAAGTTGTTATAACTGTTAATACAAAAATAAACGATCATAATACATAATGATTCCAAAGAAATATTAGATACAGTTATGTCGGCATAAAAATAATTCGGAATTAACATTTGAAGTATTTATCAAAACCAGTCATTACACACACACAAGGGTACAGTTGCTAATCGCAGTCATTTATCAGTAAAAATAAGCCGGCACACACATGATATAGGAAAAGTTTTATTAGAATCTTTTATTTCATTTTCATCATTGAAAACAGTTAAAGCAAAAACCTACCCTAAGTGAAAAAGGGGAATGTTTATTTTAAACGTTAGTATAGTTTAAAAGTAATCAAAAATTCATTTGGTTGTGCAAAATAAAGAACTTATATATTTGTTTTTTACATGAAGGAGGTTTTAAAAACGCATATTTAAATGTGTCTTGTTTATGTATCACTTGACTACAACGTTATACTATAAACATTTAGATTTTACAGTGAATAAACTACTTTTTGGTCTCTTCTGTAAAAATAAATGGCTCTCATCGTCTATAAGTAAAGAGAAGATAACCTTGTCCAAAGTGAAACAACATCTTGAGTTCTTGCTTTTATAACAGGCCATCTTTATTTTATTATTATGAGCTCTTTTTTTTCTTCTTCTTATAGTTAAAGAACGAATATTTTTTATACCAATAAATCTTATATAAAACAAATTAAACCGTTAAATAAAAACCATTTACCAGGAAATACCGACTAAGTAATTATAATAAACGAATTTTACCTCCATGCAGGAATACTGAAGTGTATATTATCGCGAGTAGAACATTTCCATCCATTTTCCAAAGCTGTAATTGTATCTGAAAAAAAACATGCCTAATAAGAGAAAAAACATTATTAAATAGAATAAGATAAAGTCCAAATGTGCGATTTCAGTGCAATCGTTGTAATTCCTGAAATATCTGTCACAGCCTCCCAACGCAGCGAAAAAAAAAGAAACGAAAATAGGGCATGTGTGTATAAGAATATTAATTTCGAACAAGACACCACAATACAATGAGAAAGAGAACCCTTATGGTTACAGCCTTGGAATGGTCAGTGGCAAAACAATTTGCCACTTGGGGTTCAAACCAGGTTCTTGGACGCACCAACCTCACTCTTGCCCCCAACAGGTTCGCATATCAAGAGATATTTAGATATTCGTGAAAATTTCTGTAATATATACATGGACATCTACTATTCGAAATTTTGTGATAACACTGAAAATTAAATAAATATATACTATACAAATTTTCCTCCATGCGACGTTACGCATATTACATGTACACGTTGACGTAACGTCCGTTTTCAATTGTTTAGTATCTAATATTACCCTGAAGCAGGACGAAGTCGAAACGTCGGTAAAATACATCTACTTGAAAAATTTTAATCGTGTTTGGTATTGTTTTTACTCCTTCTGAAAACTTCCATGACATCAGTTCTTACGAATCGCAACTTCCCAGTTGATTAGTTCAATGAAGTTTTGCACTTGAAACTGTAATCACGAAAATTATTGTGCCGTGTGAGCTTCACAAAGCCACGAGTGAAAATAAATACATATAATTCCGGAGTTCACGAGTGTAATGTATTTCTGTTTTCACTGGTAAAAACAAATTTTCTTTTAATGTTATGATTTTATTTCACAATTTCCATGAATTTCACAGAAAGTTGCATTAAAATGGCGACAAAAGAGATTTCATGACGTCACGTCATGACGTCATATACCAAAACTTGAACCTGTTTCCTAAACGTAGTAAATAAACAAAGAAAGACAAACTCCAGTCTTCCACTACGCGTTTCGAGTTTATTCTTTAGGTGAAAGTTATTATATAAACATCTATTACAAACCATGTCTTATTTTGACGGAAAGATAATGTAATTTTAATATACAAAACATCGCCGTTTGGCGTAAAATGACGTCACCTAGCAAAATAAGCGAAATCTATCTATAAAAACATCTATAAACTCACAGGATATATAATGTTTATAAAACTAGGAAATACATAAATTATGTAAGAAGTACAGGATCTTATAAATTCAACAGTCAATGGTAGAACAATGCATAACCAGCAGCAAACATTCATATGATTCCAACTGTATATAAAAATTAAATTATACGGATAATAAATTTATTTTTTGATCTATAAATTTAAGTTAAAAGACTTAATAAAGGCAAATTACTGGTATGTAAAGATCCCTCAAAAATCTACTGTACACATCATCAGTTTTGACAAACTTATTCATGATAAAAAAATGAAATATGCATATCAGGAATGGCCACATCCAGCATACACAGCCTTCCCACACAGCCAAAAAGTAGAGAGGAAAAGAGAGCATGGTACTTCAATACAGTTTACAAATGGATGCCAAAATCAAATATCGAAAGTGAGAAGCAGAGGGGTTACCGCCTTGGAACGGTCAGTGGGAAAACAAATTGCCACTGGGGGTTTAAACCAGGTTCTAGGGTGCACCAGCCTCACACTTGCCCCAACAGGTCCTCATATCACAAAACAAATACAAATTTTCATGGTGAAATAACTCCAACCCACCCGTCGGCTCTTTGAAAGAAGAACCTTTAGAAAAACTGTTCCCAATTCATGAATCCAGTAAGTTTTCTTAATAAGAATCTCAATATTTTTTAAACTTTATCAATTGACATAAAACTAAAGTCATTAAATGATTTAGACTATTATCATTTTGGTCAAAATGTGAAGCAACAAGTTTGGAAAAAAGCAGATCAGTATAGTTACGAGTATTGATATAGAAACGGTTATTGTTTATACCTTCTGTCTAGTCTGCCTAACAGATTGCAGACTGCATATTGAATCTTTATAAGTTATTAAATAAATTACATCAGAACTTGTACAGTTAGTAATATAATGTAACTAAAATTACTAAAATTATGTATGATACTGAGAACTTCTATCACTTTCAATGTTGTTTATTTAGTAATGAGAACATCTAGGACGCTTGCATTTAACAGATGAATATTTAAATTGTTCTTATTCAAAATAGTTGTGTAAATGGGTACTAACGTGAAAAAACAGAGGAAATAAACATAACATTCCATTGTTGGAAAACCGTGGAATGACACTCGTTTCCCCGAGAACATTATAATTATATTTCACTATAAACATAAAATAAAACATGCTCTTGTTAATTGAGTAATTTCAACGGGGTGCGTTTCCTTTCTTCACCAATTTTGCTCTCAAAATGAAAAATGTCACCTGTTGTTTTTTATTTGCTTGAATGTACGAATAAGCTATTAGTATATTATACATTAGAAGTGCGCTAATTTCCTTAAATAGATAAATAAAAAAGGAACTTTGAAGACCTACAAAAACGAAAAATATCAAAATATTGCATGCTCGTTTAGAGAGAGCCCGTTCATAAGTAGTAATAAAAATACACATAACTGTCCACACCGCCTAGCCTTGGCTTGAATCAAACTAAATATTTACACAAATAAACAATATGCGTAGTTCGGATAACAAAAATACAATAAAAGTGACTGCCTTCAAAGTACGTTTTAATGATAAGAACACGAAAGGTTTGTCCATTTTCCTCCAGCCCATCATGGGATTATTTTCTATTCCCGAATTCGCAAAGTACATATCTGGGATCTTCATACAAGTGTATGATTAGTGTTTTTATATTTTAGTACTGTAACAGTAGAATTACAATACTGGTGACTAAAGTTATCATACTTTCTTCAAAAGATATAAAAATGCTCAATGCACTAGTTTCTCCCGTTCAATGCGCCAGTTTACTTCCGCACAATGCACTAGTTTCTCCCGTTCAATTCACCAGTTTATCCCGTTAAATGCGCCAGTTTCTCCCGCTCAATGCACCGGATTCTCCCGCTCATTGCGCCAGTTTACTCCCGCTCAATGCACAAGTTTCAACGCTCCATTTTCTCCTGTTCAATGCACCAGTTTCTCCCGCTTAATGCACCAGTTTCTCCCGTTCAATACGCCAGTTTACTTCCGCACAATGCACCAGTTTCTCCCGTTCAATTCACCAGTTTATCCCGTTAAATGCGCCAGTTTCTCCCGCTCAATGCACCAGATTCTCCCGCTCATTGCGTCAGTTTACTCCCGCTCAATGCACTAGTTTACTCCCGCTCAGTGCACCAGTTTTTCTCGTTTAATGCGCCAGTTTCCCCCGCTCAATGCACATTTTTCTCTTGTTCAACGCTCCAGTTTCTCCTGTTCAATGCGCCAGTTCCTCCCGCTCAATGCACCAGATTCTCCCGCTCATTGCGCCAGTTTACTCCCGCTCAATGCACTAGTTTACTCCCGCTCAATGCGCCAGTTTTTCACGTTTAATGCGCCAGTTTCCCCTGCTCAATGCACATGTTTCTGTCGTTCAACGCTCCAGTTTCTCCTGTTCTATGCACCAGTTTCTCCCGCTTAATGCACCAGTTTCTCCCGTTGAATGCGCCGGTTTACTCCGCTCAATGTACCAGTCTCTCCCGTTCAATGTGCCAGTTTCTGTCGTTTAATGCTCCAGTTTCTCTCGTTCGCTTAATGCACCAGTCTATCCCGTTCATTACGCCAGTTTCTCCCGTTCAATGCGCCTGCTTCTCCCGCTTAATGCACCAGTTTCTCCCGTTGAATTCACCAGTTTACTCCCGCTCAATGCACCAGTCTCTCCCGTTCAATGTGCCAGTTTCTCTCGTTTAATGCGTCAGTTTAAGATCTAGCATCGTAAGACAGGACTCCACTATTAAAATACATTTGACGAGAAACAATTTTATTAAAGCATGGAAAGAAAAGGCCCGGTCACACCGGCCGAGCGTTGCTGGAGCGTCGCTGGAGCGGTGAAAAAAAATCATCACCGCTCGTAACCGTTCACCACCGTTAAACAAAAGTTGGCCTCCGTTAAAGCAACGCCGTATACGCTCGGCCACCTCTGATGTCTCTCGAAGGGCCCTCCTACCGCTCCGAAAGTTTTGAGCTGCACAAAATATTGCGAGCGGTGAGAAGGGAAAAATGTTCCGCCCAGACAAAGTTCACCACCGCTCCACCAACCCCCAAGCAAAGTTTGGCACCGCTGGACACAAGTTCGTGGACGCTTTGGTCCGCTAGGCCAACGCCGAGTTTTTTTAACGCTGCAACACCGCTGCTTCGCCAGCGTTGCCCGGGCGGCGATTAAACGTTGCAAAAACGTTGGTGGAGCGCTTATAAGCGTTTTACTAGCGGACATGGGGTTGTTGGAACGGTGTCGGGCGCATGCGCAGAACGCCGCTGTACCAAACGCTCGCGTCACCGCTATACCGACGCTCGCTATCGCTTAACCAAAGTTAAAGCGACGCCGGCTTCAGCGGTGCACCGCTAAACCAACGCCCGTGTTTTCGATTTTTTTTCCATTTTGTGAGCGGTGACGAGCGTTTGGTCCACCTCCCTACCGTTCAAGGAACGCTCCAGCAACTAGTGTTTGCCCGATTGTCGCCGACAATCGATAATCAGTCGGATAACTTCAACATCGGCGACAAATCGAGTCGAATTTTTCAGAATCGATGTCGCTAGGTTAGGCGGATGAATTTTTTCTCTCTTTTCGGTAGTACCTTGCCAGTAGTTTCTTTCCGTTTATTTCTGAAGGGAGGTAATCCATCAAGACAGTAATGGATGAAAACAATAACGAGGACATTTTTCCTTACCCGGGAAAGACGACTTCCCTGGTCTGGAAGTATTTTTACTTCCGAAAAATGAAAGATGGAGCTCCAGTTAAAGAAAATTTAGACATGAGCAGAGTCATTTGCAAGCTTTGCAGGAAATCCTATGCCAATAAAGGCATGAAAATAATACCCCACCCACAACATCACGCTTGTTACGGTTATGTTACCCATGATATATTCCGATTATCCGATTATCAATCGGCTGAGCCAAGCCGATTTTCTCCGATTATCGATTCTGAAAAATCCAGTCGATTCCGAACACTACCAGCGGTGTGACCGGTCCTAAAAGTTGATGTGCTGTGTTCTATGTTTCCAAATGTGCAAGCATAATAGTTTACTGGTTTATAAGCAAGCACAATCGCGAAGAATATATAACATTGTTTTCAGATCTTCTTCTAAAGCAGCTATAAAGACAATACTAATCGCTGTTCATGGTGTCGTATAAATCTGACAATACCTCATTTAAGGTTCCGCGTCGTCTAAATGACGCAAGTAATATATTCACATTCCCAAAATATTAATGTTCACCCTTTAACGCACTGGTGTTGACGTATTAAAATCAGTCATATTAACGCCGCAATGATTATTTAATATATTTAATCAAGATGAAGACTATATATCGTCAATCTAGATATAACAGATACAAAGCCTGTCGAAGTTCCGCTTATTAAACTGACTCAAATAAACCTAAACATTAATACTAATGAATCTGTAGACATGGGAACCTATAATTACATGTATAAGTTGAAATGGTTAAACTGAAACACAATATACCAGTGTAACACATATGTAAGTCAACGAAATAAACAAATACATTTGTCATAATTGTATTATCAAACAAAAACATTTAGCTTTGAATAGCCTACTGCGTGTGTAAACATATATGTTCATGTTGGAAAAGTTAAACTTAATTAAATAAAATGTTAAAACTTTCACACGAATATGGAAATGTCTTACATCCTAACAAGAAAGGAATAAGTAAATACTCAAAAAAAAAATAAAATCATAGAATTAATTAAGGTAGATATTTCCGACTCAGTTATATTTACATGCAATACCATGTATGAACTAATAAACATTAAAATTAATAGAGCTATCTTGGACTGTATTTGAATGTTTAAAACTTGATTACAACTGAGCAAAATTATTTCAGTAGAAAAGACAACCCAAATACAATTGCGATACATGAATCACAAAATCACATTATATTTCATAACGCTGTGTTTTACTGTTTTACGGAAATACAATTAAAATACAAGCCGTTGTATGGCATGTTCTTTGCAGTAATATTTTAATTTTATTAATTGATGTTATTTATAGAGACAAAATCACAGTGATTCAAATAAGGAGATTCACACATTACAATTTACAATTTATACAAGTAAAATATATCTTGCCAAAAATTGAAAAATTGCAATAAGAATAATAATTGTTTTTTAATATTGACACTGAATGTAAAATTTAAAACAAAATTGTCATACAGTACTGTGAACGTTTAAAGTTACAAAATTTGCGTGTATCGTGCGTCCGTCTAACGTCTATCGTGCGTCCGTTTATCGTGTATCGTGCGTCCGTCTATCGTGCATCGTGCGTTTAATCGTATAACGTGCATCGTGTAACGTACATCAGTTTTTCCCATATGCAAATTTAATCATTCGTCGAATATTTTGATAGCATATTCATTTTTTAGAAATATCTTACACGAAATATATCTATAGATAGTATACACAGTGTGTAACAGTCTACGTTATTAAGGTTTGTATTTTAGACCACTCCCGTCAACAAAAACAACAAATGAAAAACGGAAGTGAAAATGTTAAAATAAAATCTTGGATATTTTAGTGGAAAATACATTCTGAAAATTGTTTATTTAGCATCGTTGTTAAGAATGTCTTCCTCTTTCAACAATGACGTTGTTGTCTTAGATTTTAAGCTGAAATAGAACTGGACTACAGTAGCGGATGAACTGAAACGATTTGACAGATAGGAAATGTCCTGGCGCAGTGTTTATGAATTATTTGGTGCCTTGTATATACAATGAAGGCATCTTATAAAGCTATGCAGTGAAGCCAGTGATAATCTTCTGGATCAACAAACAAACTGAAGTGTCAAGAGCTGTGTCACAGTGTGTGCCATTGGGAACCACAATAACCCACCACACCATTTGAAAATGTGTCTTGACAATTAAAACAAAAGGATGTTAAATAAATGAAGCAATTTGATTTTTCAATGACTCCATCCCATATAATTCTTGTGCCTGGATCATCGTATCAAACAGATAATTCCATTATTTGATAAACCGGTTGGAAACATGTCAAACAGTCTTGTTGTAACATATTATTTATTATATAAAATGGTAACAGGATTTCTATTAAATACATTTTTGGACAACATGCATTCCAAGATATTCACGAAGAATCATCCAAGTACGTTTATATGTAAACATTATATAATACATGCCAGTAACTGTTTTCTCCTCTTTATGTTTTTATATTATTTAACAGGTTTTAATGAATAAAAACAGGCTGATTACATTTTCTGGGACCAGAATCTTACAAAAATCTTAACTGGGATATTTAAAACAACTGAATTGGGGAAAAATTACAAACGACTCGTGTCGCGACAAGTTATTTATCATAAAAATAATAAAATTGATTTTGACAAATATTTTTCAGGCAAAATGTATTCCGATTCATTTGCAAAGAATGAGAAAAATATATTAAGATACAAAATCCTTAATAAAAAAACATTTGAAAACTATCAAATCATTATATTATACATGCCAGTAACTGTTTTCTCCTCTCCTAATGCTTTTATATTATTTTACAGGTTTTAAGGAATAAAAACAGTCTGATTACATTTACTGGGGCCAGAATCTAACAAAAATGACAACAATCTTAACTGGGATATTTTAAAACAACTAAATGGGAAAAAAAGTTTCCAACGACTCTTATCTTGCTCAAACATACATAGAATTAAAGGATGTTCATTGTACAAGAAATCTAGATAGATAAATTAGGGGTCCTGAGAGTCTGGAAATGGGTCTGTCCATTTCTGTGTGATAGGGGTAGGTCAAAATTTGACCTTGGGGATTTCTCGGCTTCTTTCGACAAACTGTTTCAACTGTAAAATCATTATTTATTGTAATATCTTGCTCAAACATACATATTTTGAACGATATTTCTTGTAGAATACAACTTGATACCAGACTTTCTGTCATTCTGGGGCTCTGGGTTTAAAACTGGCCATTTCTGTATGATGTATCCTGGTCAAAATCAGCACTTTTCATTTTATCGGCTTGTTTCCATTAACTTTTTCACTCATAAAATCATTATTTATTGTGCTATCTTGCTCAAAATGGTATCTTTTTAAAGGGAATTTATAGAAGACAACTAGATATCAAACTTAGTGATTCCTGGGCTCTGGGTTTAGGTCTAGCCATTTCTGTGTGATAGGGGTAGCTCAAAATCTGCACTTTGCTATTTCTCGGCTTCTTTCTACAAACTGTTTCAACTGTAAAATCATTATTTATTGTCATATCTTGCTCAAACATACATATATTTGAATGATATTTATAGAAGAAGACAATTAGATATCAAACTTAGTGATTCCTGTGCTCTGGGTGTAAGTCTGGCCATTTCTGTATGATGTAACCTGGTCAAAACCTGCACCTGGCGATTTCTCTGCTTCTTTGGACAAACTGTTTCAACTGTAAAATCATTATTTATTATCATATCTTGATCAAACATACATATATTTGAAGGATATTTCTTGTAGAAGACAACTAGATACCAAACTTAGTCATTCTGGGGCTCTGGGTGTAAGACTGGCCATTTCTGTATGATGTATCCTGGTCAAAATCAGCACTTTTCATTTTATCGGCTTGTTTCCATTAACATTTTCACACATAAAATATTTTGCTATCTTGCTCAAAATGGTATCTTTTTAAAGGGAATTTATAGTAGAAGACAACTAGATATCAAACTTAGTGCTTATCAGTTTAAAAACTATGAGAATTATCCATTACAGTCATGAAAATGAATCATCCGTGCATCCAATTACAGTTTTCTTGTGTAAATCCGAGTCTTTACTTAAATTAAAAACGTTGTTGTTGTTTCAATTGACAGCAAAGTCAATTAATTGAAAAGAAGATTAATATATCAGCGAAACACAAGTTCGTGGTACTAATTATACTTTGATTTGCAATGCGAAAAAACATTTTGGTTAAATTTAGGTCGAGGCAGCGCCATTTGTATGTCAAAAACGTGTATCGCATATCGTGCAACGTCTATCGTGCGTCTATCGTTTATGGTGCGTCCGTCTATCGTTTAACGTGCGTCCGTCTATCGCGTATCGTGCGTTTCGTTTGTAACCTAAAACGTTCACAGTACTGTATAAGATATTTAAACCAGGACCCAAGATGAATATTATTCCGTTTTAAGCAGCGACAAATATTGTCAGATCAATTATGGTCTCACTCGATGAATTTTCAATTGTACATAAACAACAGCACATCAAGCAATTAATAATAAATCATAAAATGAAATATTAAAACAGTTTGCAATCTGTTTATTCGTTTCATCAGAAAGTTGTGCAAACAGTACCGCGCGAGACTGAAGATCGAGCATGATATGGTTTTCAGCTTCGGCGATAAGCAACTTTTTTCTTGAAATATATATCGGCTTAGACTGTTTACAATGCGTATAACAACCGTTTAAACAAAGCCATAACTCATTCAATACCCTTAAATGTATTACATGTACATTACATTATAATATCCTTACATCCGAGGCGTTCTATACAGAGATCAAGTTCAATAATATTCAAAATAAATGTAGACGTTTGCCTCTGGATTTCGTAATCTGAAAATTGCAGGTGTACTAGTATAGCGTGACAGTATACAGGATGAGATTGGATGACCTTTTACTCAGATGTATCTTTAACCCGCGTGTTTTAATGAGTAAAATGTCATTTCTTTACAGTATGTTGTAGTAGGTCTTTGTTTCTGATGTTTATAGATGTTCTTGTACACAGCTGTAACAAAATTGAAACTGTTCCTGAAATAAGAAAACTGTTTTAAAGCAAATTGTAATTCTCATTAACGCTTTCTGCAGGTATTAAAAGTAGGGGTTTTTGGTCTTTTTATTTAAAAAAATAAATTCACGAAACAATAATCTGGAACTTTATAGATTTGGCGGGTCCCTATTAGTCAATTTGTCTTAAATGACAATTTAAACAGGTACCTTTGTGCACGATACTATAAATTTGTTATATGTGGATGATGCCGTCGGAGAATTAATGAATTAAACAATAAATAATTGACAAGAGGTATTTTGCGGATAAAATTAACTTCTTATCCTAATTACATTTATACGAGCAACGTCAACTCAGCACTTCAACCTATTTCGTATTATTGTGTTTACTTACAAATTCCTTTATTGCTGTTTGTCGTCTTCCCCGTACTTGACTTATTGTATTGATGACGCTTAATTCCCTCTCAAACGCGAACTTCTCTTGCATGGTTGATACTGCACACATTATGCCACATTTAGTAGCTCCGTCGCTAAATATAACAATTTGTTTTTTTCCTTCTTTTATACAATTTACTTAAATAATCTCATTTCTAAAATCGCATAACAGTCATCATTTGGCATCAAAGTGAGAACTTGTTCGGTTGTGTCCGTGTAAGAAGCTTTCTATACATGTGCATGCATTGCCTGCTGATGAATTTTGGCAGTTGCTGTTCAGTTTTCTGGCATTTAAAAAGTAATTACGACAGCTACGCCCGTCTCTCACATTCAAGGAAGAAGAGATCACACGATAGAGTTTGGCTTGGAATTTACATTCAGGGGACTAAGTAATTCCCTTTTAGTATGCAGAACAGTTGACATTTTAATATTGACCCGCGCTAAACCCATAGCCAGCACTAACATGACGAGGCTCAATCAAAAGGAACTTGCAATTTTGTCACAATATTTGTGTATCATTGATTTCCATTATTTCATTTAATATGACATGGTAAAAGAAAACTATTACGTACAGACAGTGAAATAGTAGTTTGCCGTCTTCAGGTTAACTATGCTTGTTTACAGCTGTTATTAATCTCATAAATGTTTGTAAGTTTTCGGGTACACTGTGAGCATTCTTCCAGCATAGGAACTGGTAGTGTTAAATCTTAAGATCTTTGGCTGAAGACTTTAATGGCACAATAGATCAAACTAAATTCACATAACTATGTGTTTAATATCAGATAACAAATAAATTTAAACAATTTATTTTTAAAGTCAGGTTAAGGTTGAACACTGCAATATATGTGAAATTACGTATATTGAATGGGAATGAAAATAATTATTTAACTAAAACAAATCAATTTAATAATCACGTATTTGTTATTTATATTACTTTGTGAACATTTAATGATTACAATTTGAGTAAATGTAATCCTTTGTCAAATCAAATCATACTTACCTGGCCGATTTTCGAAATCTTTAGAGATCTCACCACAAAACCCTCATTAAATTCACACAATTCAGTTGACACATGAATGTCCGAACTTAGAAACCTTGTTTACTGGTGCAATGTAGTGCCCAATATTCTGTAGTTATTAAAAAAATAAAACTTAACTTGGAAAAACATTAGAAAGACAGAAGAAAGACAATTCCGTACATTAACAACTTTTAAATATATAAATAACCCACAAAGTAAAGCCAAACAAATGCATCAGCAGGGCCTAGCCAACCATGCAAGAGACAGACACGGTAGTCCTAACAAGGCACATTCAAGAATGCCTACATACTGCCACCCATTATGATTGACATTCTGCAAAGTTATCATATAGATAGAAAACTACACTGAAGTACGGGTAGACATTTTACAGCGTCAAAGGATTTCTAGAAGATTAAAAATTTAAAAAATAATAGACAGAGATACTGTGAAATAATAACATGTTTATTAACATTCTAAAATCATCTTTAACTGTCAATAACGTTTGCTTATTATATCTGTTTCTTCGAATTTTAAAACCACCTCATCTTTTCCGTCCTCTTCATCCAGGTTGACCACCAGCCTGACATTCTCCTGACAAAGTAATGACAGAAAGTCCTCCACGGTGTTTGGCATGGGCGTCTGGGCCAAAATATAACGGTTTGCTTGTAGGTACCCCTTTAATATTATCAACAAACTGTGTTGATAGAGAAATCATTAGAACGGTTATTTTAAAATATAAAATCATTACTTAATACGATATCGTCAATTTAAAGTTGCATTTACTCAAAGTTGGATTCAATGTTTCACATTAAATATGACCCATACAGGGTGGTGGTGTCGAGCATAAAAATTGCGGTTATAAACAGTAATATTTTCATTGCTTTTCTGCTCTTATATTTCAAGATTCCACCTTTGTTTTACTTACGTCGACGAAGACTGCATTGATGTAGTCTTTCTTTAAGTTAGTTTTAGTCAGCTTAACTCTATGGCGATCATCTAAAATGAAAATATTTATTAGCACAGAGACAGGAATTTTTTTTCTTCTTATATAGATTGACATAAACTATCAACGACTACTAAAACTGGTCGCGTAAGATCAATCGAGATAGTTTTGACCGACTTTTGATTGAAGGTAAAAATATGTAAACACTAGTCATGCTAGTTATACTCGTATACGCTATTTTTACATACATTTCTGGTACACTTAACATGCGTGCTCAAATTCGTTACTAAATGAAGAAAATCTCCTAAAATATATTTAACTAGACTAATTAAGTCCGGAATTAGGTATTTTCACTTATTGCTTTGCCACTTTTGCAAACGAATTCCGGAGCTCTCTATGTTAAATAAAGCTGTGTTTGGTTGAAACAAAGTGAAATCTGGAAGTATGTTTTTAACTCATGGCTACTTCACTCGTGCAATACGAATTCCGGAGCTTACTCGCTGAAAAATATTTCAATGGGTCGTTGGTAAAAACAAATATCTTCTTTACTATTTCCCAAGCACACTGTATTTCTGTAAAAGGTCTTTAAAGAAACATGTAATTGTAAGTAAAAATATTAGTTCTTTTACTGATTACCTGGTATGTCTGATCCCTTTCTATTCTCTTTCCTTCTTGTATTGGTTAGTATTGCATCTGTCTCTTTGCAAGTCAGAGGAAAAAGATTGACAAAGGCCTATTAAGACAAGGCAAGCATATTAAGCAGTTATATCATGTTGAAAACAAGTAATATCATCACCTCCGTCAAAACGTTTTTTTTATTCGAATTGTGTTTTACTAAAATTTTGTTACACTACTTCTTTGATTTATTTCTATATAATTTTGTTTTAAAACAGTGTTTTTCAGTAAGTAAAGAGAATCTTAAAGCTGTGCTTAGAATCTGCACTATAATTACTGGTTACAAATGTATGTAACAAAAATGACATCTAGGTTTTACCTGAAACTGTTCGTTCATTTTATCACTTGTCATCAAATTGGCCAGAGACGACACATCAAGCGGCTCGGGTTGACATTTTAGTGCAAAAACGACACAGTGGTGCAGAAATTCGTACTGTTCCTGCAAAAAAAATATTCTGGTGTAATACTACAGGCATTTTCCCAGTTGTGATCTACAAGACAACATACTTTTACAATTAGCCAAATGAGAGATTTTTTTAAAGAATGATCAGCGAGCACTGCCAATTAATAATTTTAATTAACTTACTGCATTTTGTACCATATTGACCCTCTGTCCTCGAAGGGCGTTAACACATCCGAATATATCAACAGACTTCTCTGTCTTTCCCTCCTTAATCAACATGTCAAGTGCGATGTATGTGCCCGTTCGTCCGATACCAGCACTGTTAGAAGAAAAAACATACAGTAAGAATGTGCTTGATATTTATCCAAACATTGAACTTTTGGTAAAGGTATATATCATTTTGTGACGAATTTAATCTTTACATGCGCAATATGATACCAAAGAAAACATTCACGTGATATTGAAAGATTCTAACAATTAATATGCATCTAAACATTTTCTAAACTTTGAATTCAGAAACGCGCGGTTTAATAATTTTCAACCTAATATTGATGGTTTAAATGATGTTCTGTTGATAATTCAAACAATGTTATAGTTATAATAATTATTAACAAATATTATGGCAGAGGCTGTTTCTTTGGGGCTTGGTGTTTTATTCCCGTTCTAGGCCGTATCATTACCTAATAAATTATCATAATCCTGAGTATACAGTTTTTGTATAAAAAATGTTATTTATAATAATGTTGATTACTCGTGGAACATGTGGAATTGGTATTGATATTTAAATATGTTGATTGTTTTAGATTAACGATTGACCATCTATGATATTGCCGGTTTAGTTGTTTCCGAGAGACGAAGAATATTGAAGGCACAAATGTGCATGAATTATATATATATTATATACTACGTTATGTTTAGAAATGTTTCTTCACTACATGACCTTAAAATGAAAAGTTAGTTCGTGAAGTGACACACAAATAGTTGTTTATAAATGCAATTTGATTTTAGAAAAAATATACCTGCAGTGAACGATCATTGGTCCAGATTTTTGTGAAATTTTCTTTTCTACCTTGTTTCTGAACTCTACCAAGGACACTACTGTATCAGGGACAGATTTGTCAGGCCAGGCTGTGTAATGGTACTGGGTTACTGTACGAGTATTTCCACCCTGAAGCCAGAAAATATCCTAAATAATATTAAAAACTAACATAGGCATGGGTACACATATACTAAAATTATTCAAAACCTGACAACGGCTCTCAGTCTAGCTAAAAACTTGTAAAATACATGAAGATTTACTCAGACGTGAAAGAATATGGAGGATCGGTAAAAAGTTATTCAGACTCCAAAGATGCACTGTTGGAGAATCAACATAAACTCGTAGAATCAACATAAACTCCCAAACATCAAAGCGACAACATACAACAATTTACAAATATTATATTGCTCATAATGGTGTCGTTTTCTCTTATAATATAAAAGATACAAACTGCTTTCTTAATAAATCAATAAACCATTCACCTTAAGACATTGGGTCGAACATTTTAATTTAATGTCCAAACGGAACTAACCTTTGCCACAAGAAGTTCTCTAACAGCAAATTCAACATAAGTATGTTCAGCTTTCGCAGTAACACAAACGGCTCCATACTGCCTTGAAGACCCGCAGTCCGGCCAGTATTGATCACACTTCATTTTCTGATAACAAAAAATAAGCTCAGCCACAGAGACACATTCATACATGTTTATCGCATTTAAATATCGAGTTATATGATAAATGTTTGTTTATCTGCCATTAATTCCTGCCTGTTGATTCTTGCTTATTTAGCTTCAAATGCTCTGCTCTCAGAAAGTTAATCGGGTACTTAAATCACATTCTGCCTGAAAGGGTCATTCCGTACCTTTTTTTATTATGTTCGATTTATAAAAGTGTACAATGTCGATAAATTAGAATGTTTAAATTTATTGATACTGGCTATAAGTACGTGTTTGAATTTTTGATGATTAGGACAAGTGTGAGATTCGTGCACATAAGAATATTGTTTAAATACCCTGTGGACATATGCTTTGTCACTATTACATTGCGGTATATTTTCGAGATCTCATTTTTGTTATCTATATTTTTTAAAGCTGAGTTTTAATGTATCACTACAGCAGGTGTTAAGTGTGATGTTGTGGCTGTCTCTTTGTTCTTCACTTCAGTTTACTTATTAATTTAATGTTAATTTTCTAATTTCAAACCATGCAGAATGTCAATTATTATGGGCGGCAGCATATAGGCATAATTTTAGTATCATTTTATAGGGATACGGTTGGTATATACCGTGTCTGCCTCTTGCATGGATGTCAAGGCGAAGCAGAGGTTAAAGTCATTTTAATTATAAACTTTAACTCTCTTTTCCATTTTATTATTTGGCAGTGTGGCTTTGGCTTCCTTTCGTGAATGTTTCTTTTCACAAATGTGTTTTTTACTTTTTAAGATGATTTTGTTGACGAAACTTAAAATAATTGGGAACTGTTAAAATTATGTAACGATATAGTACCCCTGACTCCTTTAGATTAGTAAGCATGACAATTTTCTGTGTGTTCTCCTGCCAAACCAATTCCCAGAAAACTGCAAACTGCGGCATGGTTCTCTTCGTGGGACCTCAAATATACATGTAACCATTAATTTTATGTCCATCATAATACTGATATTAATTATATACCCATGATTGATTTTAGCAAAGAGCAGCGTTTATCGGCAAGATTAACGAAACTCGTCAGATAAGAAATTCCGTATTGGACAATGTCGTTTTCCTATAATTCATTTTATGCAGCTTCCCGTGTTCGGTGTGACGCCATCACTACGTCACACTGTGTTGTAAATACTAAACTCCAAAATAGGAAATTTCCGTCTCTGTTTTACAACCGTTATAATATTTGTACGCCATTCATCAATTTTCCAGGCCATTCATTATTATTTGTATTTCTACTTTTATCATAATTATGTTAACCGCGTACTTGACTAAACTGTTGTTGTTTAGTTTATTTAAATTTGTTTTGAGTGTGAAGGGTATATAGATTTCTAATAAAAGGAACATTATGGCGGTATGCAGGCTATAGATACGTATTATTCTGGTTGCTTATGTAAACCACATCACGTACGACCTTCGGTCTCTCGTGATATTGTTTACACAATCAACTTAAAAAATACCAACCTACAGATTGCATACTGTAATAATATACCATATATCTGTGAGTTATTAATTATTAATGTAAATTTGGAATAACATCGGAATTGCTTTTCTAATAAAATTCATAGCTATAATTACTTATTTGTATTGAACATACATATAGTTGCAACTATAAAAATATGTATCTAAATACTTTGCCCAGGGAAGCTATGTAGGCCTTTGGGTTTTCATATCCCTGCAATTATACAATTTCAAAGAACTGCATTTTTTAGCTTTAATAAGACCAGACTAGTGGTATTGATTGTATAATACTGATGTTTTTATTTTGCATCTGCATTACTGGATCAAATTACTGCTCGATGACTGCATGCAAAAGAAATTTCAAGAATGTCACATTTATATTTTCAGGTACCGTGGAAACACGAGAAATATCGATCTGGAACATGTGTATAAGAATGAGTGTTTATCTCAACCGTTGTTCCGTATTACCTACTTCGATATGTGAAGCGTTAATGTAATCTTTGCTTTTGAGAACAACTCTTGTCGCATCATCTAAAATAGAAGATAACATAAAGGAAGTTAAATAATGTGCATTACTTCAGTATATGTACTATAGAATTTTCAATTTTGTCTAGAACGATGCGTAAAATTGGTGAAGATAAACGTGCTGAAGATATTTATCCTTGTTGTGTTTGTTTCAACAAAAAAAATGGAACTTTAAAAGCAACATAACACGACAAATATGAAAATATTTCAGCTTCCGTTTTATTGGGCCTTTTCATTGGCAGTAATTGAAATGCTTATAAACTAGTATTTCTAAAGTAAATTAAGTAATTTTTACACGAGATAACAACTACCAGATTGTATTCCATTATTACGAGCACAAGATTGCATGGAAACAGGATAATAATGAAAAATTAGCATACCCTTTCGTATAATAACAACAACAACAGCAACAAACTGAATGACCTGCATTATCCTTGCAGTGACGTCATTTTCTGTGCATATACTTGAGATATGATGGTAATATTTTTGAAATGTGTTTTGATTACAACAATCTTTTTGCAAAATAGTGTGTCCTTAGAAACAAAAGAAAAGTGATATTGTATGAATTATAAAAATAATATACTTAGCTAGGCATGTAAAAGGTTTTTTCTCAGGCCATTACATATAATTGTCGACAGAATGTTTGTCTGTATCGTCACTTACACGAATATATGCCGTTGTATCTATTCTTTGCTCGAATGTGAGGTTTTAAAGCTTCGTTACATGGCCTGGTTAGGGTATTAGACAGCCTCTAGAACAAAAAAGAACGTGTAATGAAGAAACAACCGCAAAAGAACCACAAGACATTAAAATACAGATTGCGGAAGCTATTTCTTTTCATAGTAAACAGCAGGTACCGTGAAAATACGGTAACAGGAATAAATCTGAAATTACAATAAAGAATTGCTAATTGTAGACGTATGTGCATTTTATATTTGTGAAGAAAATACAAACAAGTGAAATATGCATATCATGAATGGCTATATCAGACACAGCCTCCCTACACAGACAATAAGTAGGGAGGACAAAAACTGCCAAAAAGTAGGTTAATGTTTATAGCACTTACAATGCAATATATGTAAAATTGTGTTTCCTCTAAATGTTTCATAAATACGGAAACTAAATGTGGAAACATCTACTGCAAGAGAATAGACCTATAATGAGATTGAAGTGAAGGTTTTACATGTATAATTAAATAATTACTATTTAATTATTTATTCAAATAGGTTGCTGAGTGCAGATATCTGATTACTTACAGTACCTTCAACTAACGTTTTAAATAACTTTGATCTTTACCTCAAATTCTGTTCGGAAATCAGTCTTTCCTTGGATGTAATCTAATAATTTGGAAACTTGTATTCTGCTTCTTTTGAGTCCTTCAGTGTTGTAATACGTATCTGACGTGGGAGCTGCTGCTTCTATAAGATGAACAAATAGCACATTTTAATGCTGAATACCGTTGTCATCTTTGTCAAGTATTGTTTATTTTGCTGGTCTTTTGTACATTTTGATCTAACAATGTATTGACAGGCTATAAAACATGATTTTTTATTCAGGAAATATGCTGACACTTCTGCACTTTAGCTCAGAAGTAAACACCCATAACAAGTTCGCATATAATCATCTAATGATTTGTTCACCTTAGTCCATTAGTGCATATCGGTAAAGGGAGAGACAAAATAACGTAATTTTGTGTTGTTGAATCTGTATTTGAAACACGTTCGCAATCAATTGTATTCTTAAGTCATTCAGAACATTACTCAGTCTGGTGTTTTCATCTTTTCAGTCTGGTGCAACACCTAATGTGATTTGATTCTCTAAAAATACATGATTTTGGTTTTAAAGAGAAATTGAATGCACATATAACAAACAATAGGGACAAGGACAATGTTAATGCTAGATATTAGCTCACCAGCAACTATTATGTTTGCTTCGCCGTCATCAAGGTCTTCCAGTTCTACAGTCTCTTCGCTATCAGTTCCTTCATCGCCATCTTTTGTTGCATTCATGAACATAAGAATAATTATTAAAACCAAAATTACAGCTTCGCCCCTCTCTGCATATTTTGCATATTTTGAGATAAAACATGTCAAAACATTATCTATTTCGATTACCTCTACCGTTGCAGGAATATTGCAAGAGCCCAAAAATAAATGATGAACAAACGGGAATCTTGAAAATTAGTTAAGAGAAGGTAAAAAAAATCTGTTTCTTTCTGCCTTGTGATTTTATCGATAAAAAGCTAGTTTCCAAGTTCTGTCCAATTCATTTGATCATGCGGTTAGCTATTGAATTTTTGGTTGACTATTTGATTATGTTCGTGTACAATATAAGAAGAAACTTATACTTTTTTATGTTTAGAAAAAAATGTGGCGTGTAAGAAATCTAGCCTAATATCAATTGAATATTATTTTAGTTATTTTCAGCATACATGTAGCAACTTTTACATGACTGTAACACCTCTTATATTTATTTAAAAAATGTTTTCTTCTCTGGTAGGATTATCGCCAGCCACTCCAACGTCGATACTCGTTGTGTCTCCTTTTAATGTACCGTTTGTAAGGTGTATGTCATTGGCAATTCAATAAACATTTACTCTTTATTGTTGTCTGACATCTCACTGTTTCTATGATCCTACATTGTTTATGGGAACAAAGTAACACCATCTCGTACAATTTTGATTCTCGTTGAAATTATGCCTTATTTATATAAAACAATCTGAAAATTGTTAACCATCCTTAACTGAAGAACACATCATCAACTAGGTTTTCATATCAACGTTCTGTTTTGTTTATGTAATTAGCAATAATCAATTGGCTAAAATGTAAAATATGCATATCAGGGGTTGCCACATGCAAACGAGACAGCCTCCCCACAAGCCTAGAAGAAAAAAAGAAGAGGAAGCTTGGTTTCTAAAATAACAAATCTCCAAACACACGCCACAAACAAAACAAAAATGAGAACCCGAGGGGTTACCGCCTTGGAGCGGTCAGTGGCAAAACATTTACCACTGGTGAGTAACCATGTGAAGCTCCTAGCAAAGATTGTTCAGTAAAACGTTTAATACTAAATGTCTTGTTTTGAATATCGATATTTCCACTGTGATAATACCTTAAAGTTTGTTTTTTTGGGCAGTTTATATGCAGTCTTTTTTCAGACGTTAATATTCCATCGGATTTACCTGGATCAAATGCTGGGTTTACTGCTTCAGTACAGTTTACAGACCCTTGTACGTCCTTGTCGCTTGTGTGAAGTTTTCTAAAATGTATTTAATAAATTAAAACAACACACCAAGAGGAGTCAAACAACGAATACGTATAAATCACCGACTTAATTTAATTCAGTGTACGTTTCAATTCGATGAAATTACGAATGAAGACAGTAACAGTATTATATACTGGAATACACTCAATTAATTGGAATAACCTCTTGATTAAAAATGTTTGTTTTTGAGGTTATGAAGATGTCATGCTACTGACTTTCAAGCAATATATGGCTTACAGAAATTACCTGCGTTTCATGAGGCACACGATAACAGTTACAATTACTATAAGAATCACTCCGCCACTAACACCTCCACCGATAGCAGCCGCAAGTACACTGTTGTCTGATTGGTGATCCATTGACGAAATTGCATTAGGTGCTGATGAGAAATTGAAAATGGCATTACTCTGAGAGTGCGGATTATCTGAAAAGAAAGAAAAATCATATGCCCACGGTATTGATGGTACATGTATTTGTGTTATTTTTTTAATTGGCAAAGAAAAATAATATACATGTACTCGGAATATTTGTAAACAAGGCCGACAAAATGGTCTCTGCCACTTAGTCTCCAAGGGAGCCGGTTCTAAATTGTTTTATTTAAGAGAATTCATTCCATGGAGTTTGAAAACAAGTACACCAGATTTTTGCATACTGTATAAAAAGCAACACATGAAAGGCTTGCATGATATTTTTTTCTTTTTAACTTGTTTCTACACTAGGCTCTTGTTTATGACAGTGCATAACCTTTAAAAAGTTGGAGAAGAGAAGGAAAGCACATGATATTAGTACAACCATGCTGTGTGCATACACAGAAAATAAACACAAAAAAAACAACCGCACTGACACGCCAATATGGGTAAATACGTACAAGGCAACTTGATATTTTAACCATTTTCTAAAGGCCCTACTATATTCTGTTTGATCCGTCATATATTAATTATGTTGCATTCGTGTAGCCTTTAAATTTTAACCAACTTACCAGTGAGTGTTGATTACAAAGGCACATATGTAGCTAACAAAATCAAACAGCTAAGTGTGGGTCAGTCAAACTATTAGACAAACAAAATCTTAGTTTACTTTTACTTATTACATGTAATAACTGAACAAGATTTTCTTTTTGCAATAAATGGTGTAAACGAGAACATGCTGAGCCTAATGCTCTTTCAAACTGGAAAAAACAAATATTCAAAATAATTGACACTCGTATATCCTTCTATAAAAGAAACAAAGCTTTACTACCACCTCGACCTCGTTTTAACTTTCGTCATTTGAAAAAGGGTATTCAAGATTTTCACAACAAATTTGTTTTAACACCTGCTGATAAGGCTTCTAATAATGTTATTATAGTGTGACGTATACACTTTATAAATGTTCAAACTGAAGAGCTTAATAGCACTAATGCTTATACACTGACTTCTTCATCTGAGAGTGATATTGTTACTGCACACACTCTACAAATTACTAAATTTAGAATCAGTGTTGAGCCGAAACAAGACAAAGTACCTACTATGTATTGGTTGCCTAAAATGCACAAAACACAGTACAAAGCAAGATTTATCGCTAACTCTAGTTCTTGTACAACTACAAAGTTATCCGTGCTCTTAACATCTTGTCTTACAGCTATAAAAGAACATGTAATTAGGTATTGCGAAAAAGTTTTTGAAACTACTGGCAAAAATTTATTTTGGTCTATAAAAAATTCAAATGACGTTTTGAAGAAACTTAAATCAAATAATTTTCAGGCGTTCTGTTTGTCTACATATGATTTTTCTACCTTGTATACTTCTCTCCCTCACAATTTAATAAGAGACAAACTAACCAGTCTCATTGAAAAAACTTTTGCTAGAGAAAATAAAACATTTCTTGCTTGTAATGAGCATAGGGCATTCTTTACAGATGGTTCTTGTGATAATTATACTTCATGGACCTGTCAAGACCTTATACAGGCGCTCACATCTTTATTGGATAATATTTATTTGAGATTTGGTACCTCTATTTATAAACAAGTAATAGGCATTCCAATGGGTACTAATTGTGCACCCCTTGTTGCTGATCTGTTTTTATACTGTTATGAAAGAGATTTTATGTTATCTCTTTCTACCGAACATCAAGATGATATTATTACAGCTATAAACAACACATCGAGGTACCTTGACGATTTATTAAATATAGATAATAACCATTTTCCATCACTGGTTAATAAGATTTATCCTAAAGAACTACAGCTTAATAAAGCGAAAACTTCAGAAAAGCAAGCAAACTTTCTTGATTTAAATCTATCCATTGACAATGGTTACGTCACTACTAAAATTTATGATAAAAGAGATGATTTTAATTTTAATATAGTAAATTTTCCGTTTCTAGACGGCGATGTTCCTCGTGCGACTTCTTACGGGGTTTATATCTCACAGCTTGTTCGCTTTTCAAGAGCTTGCAACGAATTGAATGATTTCAATGAACGTAAGCTTTGCAATACAGAAAAACTTTTAAAACAAGGTTATCGGTATCACAAATTAAGGAAAACCTTTTGCAAGTTTTATCGCCGATATCCAGATCTAATTCATAAATACAGGTGCAGTTTAAAATCACTATTGCAACAATGTATTTCACAGCCAGTTTTTATGGAGATTTAATTTATAAACTTAAGAAGATAAAAGGCGATGTTAATTTCTCCCGGTTATTCGTAAAAACCATCTGTAAATTTAAAAAGAAAGGTTACCAACATGATATTTTACAGCGCTCTGCAGGCCTGGTGATTAACCAATCTACAGTTGATCATTATGCTTACCTCTTTGGTTGCACGACGGTGGCAGGGGTTTAAGAGTTTATGAAAGTTTATGGGGAAATCTTTCCTAAAAAGAACCTAGAAGCTCGATTTGTTTCTTTTATCCCAGTCATCGTGTTCTTGCTGATTTTACTCCAGGTGCTCTGGTCTCTGTAAGATCATTGAGTACCCGCCCTTTGGCTTTGCAATGCTATTAAATTCTTATGTTTATATGTTTGTATGCTTTTGCATGCAACATTGTTGAGCTGATGGGTGGGTTGGAGTTATTTCACCAAGACAATTTGTACTTGTTTTGTGATACGAGAACCTGTTGGGGCAAGTGTGAGGTTGGTGCACCCTAGAACCTGGTTTAAACCCCCAGTGGCAATTTGTTTTGCCACTGACCATTCCAAGGCGGTAACCCCTCCGGTTCTCACTTCCGTTATTTGTTTGTGGCGTCCAGTTTGAAACTGATTTTTGTAATACCATGCTCTCTTTTCCTCTCTACTTTTTGGCTGTGTGGGGAGGCTGTGTATGCTGGATGTGGCCATTCCTGATATTCATATTTCATTTTTTTCCATTATTCTTATTTAATAAAAACAATTTTACGTTAGATAAAAGCCTGAATTCGATGACACTTTTTCCTGAACCTTAGTACACTTGTATTTTATTTTAAATATGAAATTTGTTTAAGAGTATAACATCAATTTTTAAGTATGGCTGTATTTTATAATTGTATCTTAGACAAAAGTACAAATATTTTTTCTTATGAAGTAGCCTGTTTTAAATGATATTATCCAATTGTTTACAAGTAAGGCTTTTTCACTGTTCAAGACCGGATTAAGGGAAAACTTTTTAATTTACAGTATACCATGGCAAATGTGTAAATACTTTTATCACTAGGTGAGGAAAAAGTAGAAATGGAAGTGTTTATTTCACTGCAGTCTGCTCCAAAAAAAAACAGGTGTACATCCATATGTACAATTACCATTATTCTGACATGTATCGTCGGCTGATGTGTTAATAAAGCAATTTGAACTGCATTTATATTGACACTGGTCTCCCCATAATCCCCTATTGCATACATTTATACAACTTCCATCATTTATATCGCACGTAGGCATTTCAGGGACAACCTTGCAGTTTGAGTTGCATTTTTCATTGCAAGATTGTGTGAAGTAACCATCAATGCATTTTTCGCAGATAGTTTGATATGTTTGCATGCACTTTGAACAATTATCAAAGCATCTGTAAGTACAATTTGTGCCTGTATATCCATCTTTGCAACCATCGATGCAGTTTCCGTTTTCATAACATTTATCAAAACATCCTTCTGAACACTTTAGAGGTTCACAGATACCCCCTACACTAATAAAACCGTCTTTACAAATGTCACAAATCAGGACCCCATTTGTTACACCACACTGTAAACAGTTTGATATATTTTGACACTGTGTACACACAGAAGTACTCGCACATGCAATGCAGTTATCATGACCATACGTATCACTACCAATGAACCTGTCTCTGTAATAACCATTTTTACACTGTGTGCAGAGCGTTGTATTTAAGGTATGACCATCCTAATGGGCACTATTAAGAATCCAATATCTGATTATTTTTTCATCAACTGCTTCATACCACTGACTTGTATGCAAAATTTTAATGATTTTCACCGTGTAGTTTTTGAGATTTTTTGCTTTTTTTATTTAAAAAAGTGAGAAAAAACGTGAAAGTATCCAAATTCTTTAATCGGTGACAAAATTTTTTGTTAATGATAAATTCAACTCTAACTTTTTACAGTTTATCCAAAATATGTTATATTTTACTAAACCAATTTAAGATATAAAATATAAATACAGAATTTATCTTAAAATGACATTTTTTTACCAAATAAATTTAAAAAATGCATTTTTTTATATTTCACGAGACTAAATTAATGAAAATTGTGCAAAATCCTGATTGGTGCAATATACAAAAATTTACCATTTTTTTACTATATACCTTAAACAAAATTTAAACAAAATTTCAGAGAAGTTTACCGTCCAGTTTTAGAAATTTTCAAATTGATGACTTGAATAAACACTATTCTGATAGCGAAAACCCCTTTAATCTTGATTATTTTGCTTATTTTAGTTTAAATCATGAGAATTTTATATTCAATGACAGAATTACACAGGAAAAAAAAGAAATATGCCAATTATTTAAGCTCTAGGCTTACAAAAAAAATTAGCTTCCAGTGGGATTTGAACCCTGGTCCTCTTGCATGAGAGAACTCTATGCTAATTTACTACTATAGTTACCTCCCTTGGATACTCTTCTTGATATAGGTATTCATTAGGATGGTCATACCTTAAGCAAATATTGCAGTTAGCTGGACAAGCAACACAGTGGTTCGTAATATCTATTGTCTGTTGAACATATCCTAGATCACATCCCAAAACGCACTGTTGCCTGCTACACTGCCGATTTAAACAATGGCCGCAGTCGTTTTGACAATATTCTCCATAGAATTCCTGTCGGCAACTATAACATATTCCTGTATCATCACAGCCACTTTCATTACACAGATCACACTGTGGGGAATCACGTGATCAAAATAATCTCTAAGCTATAGGGAAATTTTAAATTTTGTGAAGTTTTCATTTCTGAGTTGCACAAATAGAATTTATATATGTACTATCATATGACCACAGACTATATGTTTTATACTACAACTGCTAACAAGTGTTTTGTTTAGAATTTTACCAGATTACCTCTGCAGTGCCATGTTTTATAGTGCTTGAGTGTTCTGAATTATGAGGAAGAGGACATGAGCGAAATATTGTCAGTATAATTATACCTTCCAGTAGGCATATGATAGGCTATATAATAAAGCTTCACACAAACCATGGACAAAATATACTTCATTTTTCATTGTTTTACATTTGTTTAGAGATTATTTTGATCACGTGATTCCCCATAGTGGATCACAGCGATACCCACAGTTGACAGCCAGATTATAAAACATCACCTTACACACGGTGCATCTGCCCAGTTGACATTCCAAACAGTTTTCACGGCATTTCTCACACTTGCCGCTGTTGAGCCAATATCCTTGAGAACAGTCTGAACATTGCTGTCCGGCTGGATTACACCCAATACAACCATCTGGACAGTATTCTTTAACTGAAAAAATATTAATAATTAACCACTTAAACTGACACTGTGTGCAGGAATTACCTTAAACCTTAATCTTACAAAGGAATATTAAAGTAAATGTTTTGAAATATATTGAAATTGAATAGGCTGCTGTACCTTTCCATTTAATTGACATGCTCTTGCACGTTACAACAAAACAAAAGACCCGTCGCTTACTTTTAAACATGTTGACATGTAACTAAAATACATTTTATTCCAAGTATTTTAAGTTTACCTTGATGAAGAAAAACGAAAACTGTAACTGATATCAACGCATTAATTAAGTACACTTCGATCCATTTGTTCATCTGTGAGCATTTACCTTAAATGGAAATGAAAATTAAATTGTCAAATATTTAACATACATCACATCCAATTCCTTCAGACTGTTCATACTCTAGTTCAAGTGCTAATTCATTACTTGTATTTGGTGCAACTTAAACATACTTTAAGTTACATGTACGAAAACTATTTTAAGTACCAGATATTATTACAAGTGACACAATGCCAGTCTGAACTAAGATTTTATTTTGGTTAATATCGATCAGATGTCATGATGAAGAAGATTTCAATTTGTTTAATGTAAAAAGACGACATTATGACTTTTCGACGTGCGAGGGCTAGTGATGCAAAACTTTTAGTATTCAAATACATGTGCACAGCGATTAAGGGAACTTTCATTTTGTCCAAAATAAAATTAAAACACAGAAACAAACCGGTATATTTAATTGTGTAAGTTTATTTCATTATCTTACATCACAAATCTGTTGATCAGGCCGGTGTAGCGTTGTAAACGGACCCCCATAGAATAATTACCCCACCGGTCATTATTGTATATAGAATAGTGACTGCCCGGTCATGAAAGTTGGTTATTGTTTTAGAAAGATTACCACGGTCGTCACTTTATCGTCCTAACTGAAGTGATTTAACTAATTAAAGAATCTCGTTTACATGTACTTTTGCTTAAAATTTTTATCCAGTCATCATGTTAATATCATAACCGTTATATTATGATTTTATAAAGGGGCCAATATTTTATAAAACGGGGTCATTTTTATATAAACATACAGATAAAAGTGGGTTTTATGGTAATAAAAAATAATATCATTTAATGATAGTTAACTCTTAATAATAATGTTTAAAGATAATTAAGGAAAGAAAAGCTACATACAATTGTGGTAAGTTGTGAGCCCACGTTGCAAAACGCAAGCTTCTTGACACAAGTTATAGAAGAATGTTATTTTGTTTCGTTGTTGAAAAAAGGTTACCTATTTTTGTAAAAGAAACTGTAAAACATATAGTTACACGTTCTCGGACGTGTCTTTTATGTTTTCATAAAAATACAACTTACATGTGCTTATTAAAGAAAATCCAGTATCTGAACTTCCTCCTAGAAGCAATTTACTTTTCGATTAATACATGTATTCACTGTGTATAATGCTCTGCAAATCGAAAACTATATGTTCACAATTTTGGATTCATGTATTTTAACTATATATATATATATATATATATATATATATATATATATATATATATATATATATATATAGAAATTGTGGCATTTATGGGGTGTCTATATAGAACCTAAATATGTGGTGCACTTTTAAGACCCATATATGTGGCATATATAATATATATAATGTATAACATTTCCAAAAGAGCTTATTTGTTGGTGTTGTTGTTGCTGAAGTAGGAAAAGTAGTAGTAGGTGGAGCAACAATAGCAGTAGTAGTTGTAGTAGTAGCAGTTGTAGTTGGATATTTCATTCCCATTTAAACCCAAATGCGAGGCATATATTATATTTATATATATTTGCCACATAAGTCGGTAGCAAATATAGATAGCAGTAGTTGCATTAGTATCAATTATCTAGAAGAATTATCTAGAAGAATATGGTTACCATATTGTTTACTATCAATATATTTAATTTCAAGAATATTCATGTTGTGGTCTTTTTTGTGTCAGAAGTTTCACAAGGAACTCGATCAGTATATAAGATCATCAGCCAAATAAACACTAATTTACTAAATGGGCATCACTGTCAATAGAAATATTGTACATTTCTTATTATTGAATAAGTAGAAGTAGTAGTAATTGTTGTTATTGTTGTTGGTGTTGACGTTGTTGTGATGTTTTTGTTATGGTCTACAGAACAACCGAGGCGTAAATGTGTATATATATATTCTCATTAATGAATAGCCCTGACAATGTTTGGCATTTATATTAAATATACATAGCGAAGTTAATCAATTTTTTAAATCAAAGAGATTTGGTCAATTATGGGGACTTTTTCGATATTGAACCTTAACTGTGGGGTGTGAAAAAATTGTGGTGTGTATAAAACACCCCTTTTTTCTGAGAATGTTTTTCATGAAGCAAATAACATAAGACATGATTTGGTAAAAATATCAGTAGTGGTAGTAGTAGTAGTAGTAGTAGTAGTAGTAGTAGTAGTAGTAGTAGTAGTAGTAGTAGTAGTAGTAGTAGTCGTAGTAGTAGTAGTAGTAGTAGTAGTAGTAGTAGTAGTAGTACTAGTAGTAGTACTAGTAGTAGTAGTAGTAGTAGTAGTAGTAGCAGTAGCAGCTGTTGTTGTTGTTGTTGTAATAGTTGCTGTTGTTGCTGCTTCTGATAAGCAGAAGTAGTAGTAGAATCAGCAACAATATCAGAAGTAATGGAAGTTATAGTAGTAGTAGTAGCCGTAGAAGTAGTTGTAGTTGTTTTTGTTGTTGTTGTTTTGTTATAATTATAGTTGTTGTTGCTGACCTTGTAAAGATATTAAACTTTCGTATATGCTTTTCGTGTAGCAAATGATTTAAGGTAAGATCTAGTAAAATATAAAAACTGAGTTGTTGTGGTGGTAGTAACTTAGTATCAATAGAAGAATTTAGTAGTATTAGTAGAAGGTTTAGTAGTAGTAGAAGTAGTAGATGTTGTTTTTGTTGCTGAAAAAAGCAGAAGTAATAGTAGGGGCAGCAACAATAGCAGCAGTAGAAGTAGTAGTGGTAGAAGTAACAGTTTAATAGTGGTAGAAGTGGTGGTAGTGGTTATTGTTGTTGTTGTGGTTTTGATAATTGTAGTATGTTGTTGTTGTTGGTGTTCCAGTATTATTGTCTTTGTTTACAACTGAATTCCTATCATCAAAAAGTAACACAAGGAACTTTTAAATCTACACAAGTTTACCAAATAGGCATCAGTGCAAATAGAAATTTTGGACTTTCTTATTTTTAAGCAGTAAGATGATGTTTTTGTTGCTGTTGACGTTCATCAAATTATGTGCTTATTCTGATTTAAACACACATATGAGGCACACATTTGTATATATATGCCCCATCAATGAAAAGCCATGACTCCGTTTATATTAAATACACATAGCAAAGATAACTAAGAGATCCGGTCAATTACGGGGCATATTTCCATATTAAACCATAACTGTGGGGTGTACAAAAATGGTGTTGTGTATATAAAGCACCCCTTATTTCTGAGCATGTTTTTCATGAAGCAAATACCATTAGACTTGATCTTGTAACATTGTCGTTTAAGAAGTAGTAGTATAAGAAAAAATTGTCGTAGTTGTCAATGTGAATTGCCAGGTTCAAATTAATTGATTGGTCCTGGCATGAAAACAGTTTAATAAATTTTGGAATGTGTGATATATTGCGGAAATATGGTTTTATCGACCTTTATAAAGTTCACATTCGATTGAGAAATGTAATTCGTCTTCTAAACTATAACATAAAATGCATTTGCGTTCAGTTCGAGGTATTGCTTGCGGTTTATGTCACCGTCTTATTTCTATCGCTAGTCTGTGCAAAGATAATCTTGTCATCACTGATCTAAAGTTTTTAATTTTAACTTGTACTCAATATTTTGAGAAATTAAAGTTTGCAAAAAGTCTAAATGTTAAGGCTCTAGTCGATGTATTCAATTCTGCCATCCAGTTTTGAGTACAAATATTTTTTGCGGTTTATGCCACCGTCTTGTTTCTATCGCTAGTCTGTCGTTTCCAACTTCTTGAAACAACCATGAATAATTCAAGCCTAAATTATAAAGAAAGAATTTATCCGTTTTTACCCAATTTGAAATGTCATCATTTCTTTCGATATCGCTTCACATCATGTTATATGTTTGTTTAAAACGTTTAGCACTAGCACATTTAATTGTATATGCCCTATCAATTAAAAGCCCTGACTCCGTTTATATTTTATACATATAGGGAAGGTAACTAAGAGATCCGGTCGATTATGGGTCATTTTTCTATATTAAACCATCACTGTGGGGTGTGAAAAAAGATGGTGTGTTTATAAAGCACCCCTTATTTCTGCGCTTATTTGTCATGTAGAAAATGATGTAGAACATGATCTGGTGAAAAAAAACAACACAACTTTGAATGTATTAGTAGTAGTAATTGTAGTTATAATAGTAGTGGAAGTTGTTGTTGTTGTTGTTGTTGTTGTTGTGGATGTTAATCACAATATGTGCTTATTACGATTTGTACCCACATATGAGGAATACATTTGTATATTTATGAATATGAATATCTTTATTGAACAAAAGGCCAACGCCTGTAAGTAGACGATAATATACATATTTACAATACCAAAAATGACACATGAAATGAAATGGTCAGTGGTCAGTGGCGGTCATATTAAATATAAAAAGTCGACATTAACAAAGCCTGGAAAATCATAGAAATGATATCAGATAATACAAACAAATTAAGTATATCATTTTCAATGTTAAGACTAAAATATAAAATAGTCATTTTCTTGGAGTAAAGAGACTTAAGTTTAAGATAACAATTCATTTCGATGTCAATGTGAATTGCCAGATTCAAATTAATTGATTGGTCCTGGCATGAAAACAGTTCAATTAATTTTGGAATGTTTGGTCTTTTGCAGAAATATGGTTTTATCGATCTTTATAAAGTTCACATTTGAGTGAGAAATGAAACTCGTCTTCTAAACTATAACATGAAATGGATTTGCGTTCAATTCGTGGTAATGCTTGCAGTTTATGCCACCGTCTTGTTTCTATCGCTAGTCTGTGCAAAGATAATCTTAATCTTGCCATCGCTGATCTATAGTTTTGAATTTTAACTGGTACTCAATATTTTGAGAAATTAAAGTTTGCAGAAAGTTTAAATGGTGAGGCTCTAGTCGATGTATTCAATTCTGCCATCCAGATATGAGTAAAAATATCGTTCAGTCTTTGCTTCACGAATGGTATAAAATATTATCGTTTCCAACTTCTTGAAACCACCATGCATAATTACAGCCTAAAATATAAAGAATGAATCTACCCGTTTTTACCCAATTTAAAATATCATCATTTCTTTCGATATCGCTTAACATCATGCTGTATGTTTGTTTATTAAGTTTAGCACTAACACATTTAATAATATATGCCCTATCAATTAAAAGCCCTGACTACGTTTATATTTTATACATATAGCGAAAGTAACTAAGAGATCCGGTCGATTATGGGGCATTTTTCTATATTAAACCATCACTGTGGGGTGTGAAAAAAAGATGGTGTGTTTATAAAACACCCCTTATTTCGGCGCTTATTTTTCATGTAGCAAATGATGTAAAAATGATCTGGTGAAAAAAAACTTTGAATGTAATAGTAGTAGTTATTGTAGTTATAATAGTCGTGGACGTTGTTGATGTTGCTGTTGTTGTTGTTGTTGTTGTGGATGTTAATCAAAATATGTGCTTATTCCGATTTGTACCCACATATGAGGCATACATTGTATATTTATGAATATGAAAATCTTTATTGAACAAAAGGCCAATGATGAGAGTAGACTATAATATACATATTTACAATACAAAAAATGACACATGAAATGAAACGGTCAGTGGTCAGTGGCGGTCATAATAAATATTAAAAGTCGACATTAACAAAGCCTGGAAAATCATAGAAATGATATCAGATAATACAAACAAATCAAGTATATCATTTTCAATGTTAAAACTAAAATATAAATAGTACTTTTCTTGGAGTAAAGTGACTGTAGTTTAATATAACAATTCATTTCGATGTCAATGTGAATTGCCAGATTCAAATTAGGTAATTGGTCCAAGCATGAAAACAGTTCAATAAATTTTGGAATGTTTGGTCTTTTGTGTAAATTAGGTTTAATAGATCTTTATCAAGTTCACATTCGAGTGAGAAATGAAATTCGTCTTCTAAAGTATAACATAAAATGCATTTGCGTTCATTTCGAGGTATTGCTTTTAGTTTATGTCACCGTCTTATTTCTATCGCTAGTCTGTGCAAAGATAATCTTGTCATCACTGATCTAAAGTTTTTAATTTTAACTTGTACTCAATATTTTGAGAAATTAAAGTTTGCAAAAAGTCTAAATGTTAAGGCTCTAGTCGATGTATTCAATTCTGCCATCCAGTTTTGAGTACAAATATTTTTCAGTCTTTGCTTCACTAATGATATAAAAACATTTTCGTTTCCAACTTCTTGAAACAACCATGCATAATTCAAGCCTAAATTATAAAGAATTAATCTAGCACATTTAAGGTAGATGGACACGTTGGTGACGTTAGAAGGGCGAAAATGGACTATCTCTTAGATTTCAATGAAGTTTATACCAAAGATAGTTCAAACCATTCACTTTTTGGAAATTATATTTTTGATGTCGGTTTATGGCGTCTTCAGAGGATAACAAGCGCCACCTGGCGGTCACTAATTTTTATGTGATTTTTGCAGTTAACGGCGTGTTAACAAATCCAAAAACATTTTTTCTTGTTGTTTTAGATAATAATTATAATAAAATATAAATCTAACAGAATTACCGTTAACGGCTTGTAAACAAATCCGAAAATACTAGCGACGTTGTCGCAAAATGTGACGCCTAATTCTTTTTTTAAATCAAAATTGCACAAAATCTGCCGGGATGACCCCTTTTTATTTTTTACTTATTTTCTTCAAAAATATTTCAGCATTCTAACCATTCCAAAAAATCAATATGTCACCGTCCATTTTAAAAAGTTATAGTGCGTTAAATCGCTGGAATCGTCGTTATTTTATCGTGCAAAAAGCAACGTACTCAATGTCGTTTAGATTAAATTAAACGAAAACAAAGCAATATTATCCATTTTTATTATATACATTCTGTTAGATTTATATTTTATTGTAATTATGTATCTAAAACAACAAGAAAAAGTATTTTCGGATTTGTTTACAAGCCGTTAACGGTAAAAATCACATAAAATTAGTGACCGCAAGGTGGCGCTTGTTATCCTCTGAAGACGCCATAAACCGACATCAAAAATATAATTTCCAAAAAGTGAATGGTTTGAACTATCTTTGGTATAAATTTCATTGAAATCTAAGAGATAGTCCATTTTCGCCCTTCTAACGTCACCAACGTGTCCATCTACCTTAATAATATATGCCATATCAATTAAAAGCCCCGACTATGTTTATATGTTATACACATAGCGAAGTTTACTAAGAGATCCGGTCGATTACGGGGCATTTTTCTATATTAAACCATTACTGTGGGGTGTGAAAAAAAACATGGTGTGTTTATAAAGGACCCCTTATTTCTGCGCTTATTTTTCATGTAGCAAATGATATAAAACGTGATATGGTAAAACAACTTTGAATGTACTAGTAGTAGTAATTGTAGCTATAATAGTAGTGGAAGTTGTTGTTGTTGTTGTTGTTAATCAAAATATGTGCTTATTCCGATTTGTACCCACATATGAGGCATACATTTGTATATTTATAAATATGAATATCTATATTGAACAAAAGGCCATTGTCTAAAATGAGACTAAAATATACATAATTACAATGCCAATAATGGCACATGAAAGGAAATGGTCCGTGGTCATTGGCGGTCATATTAAACATAAAAAGTCGACATTAACAAAGCCTGGAAAATCATAGAAATGATATCAGATAATACAAACAAATCAAGTATATCATTTTCATTCTAAGGACTAAAATATAAAATAGTCCTTTTCTTGGAGTAAAGTGACTTTACTTTAATATAAAAATTCATTACCATGTCAAACTGAATTGCCAGATTCAAATTAATTGATTGATCCTGGCATGAAAACAGTTCAATAAATTTTGGAAAGTTTGGTCTTTCGCGAAAATATGGTTTTATAGAACTTTATCAGGTTCACACTCGAGTGAGAAATGAAATTCGTCTTCTAAAGTATAACATAAAATGCGTTTGCGTTCATTTTGAGGTATTGCTTGCGGTTTATGCCACCGTCTTGTTTCTATCGCTAGTCTGTGCAAAGATAATCTTAATCTTGTCATCACTGATCTATATTTTTGAATTGTAACTTGTACTCAATATTTTGAGAAATTAAAGTTTGTAAAAAGTCTAAATGTTGAGGCTCTAGTCAATGTATTCAATTCTGCCATCCAGATATGAGTAAAAATATCGTTCAGTCTTTGCTTCACGAATGATATAAAATATTATCGTTTCCAACTTCTTGAAACCACCATGCATAATTAAAGCCTAAAATATAAAGAATGAATCTACCCGTTTTTACCCAATTTGAAATATCATCATTTCTTTCGATATCGCTTAACATCATGTTGTATGTTTGTTTAATAACTTTAACACCAGCACATTTAATTATACATGTATATTCCCTATCAATTAAAAGCCCTGACTCCGTTTATATTTTATACACATAGCGAAGGTAACTAAGAGGTCCGGTCGATTACGGGGCATTTTTCTATATTAAACCATTACTGTGGGGTGTGAAAAAAACATGGTGTGTTTATAAAGGACCCCTTATTTCTGCGCTTATTTTTCATGTAGCAAATGATATAAAACGTGATATGGTAAAACAACTTTGAATGTATTAGTAGTAGTAATTGTAGTTATAATAGTAGTGGAAGTTGTTGTTGTTGTTGTTAATCAAAATATGTGCTTATTCCGATTTGTACCCACATATGAGGCATACATTTGTATATTTATAAATATGAATATCTATATTGAACAAAAGGCCATTGCCTAAAATGAGACTAAAATATACATAATTACAATGCCAATAATGGCACATGAAAGGAAATGGTCCGTGGTCATTGGCGGTCATATTAAACATAAAAAGTCGACATTAACAAAGCCTGGAAAATCATAGAAATGATATCAGATAATACAAACAAATCAAGTATATCATTTTCATTCTAAGGACTAAAATATAAAATAGTCCTTTTCTTGGAGTAAAGTGACTTTACTTTAATATAAAAATTCATTACCATGTCAAACTGAATTGCCAGATTCAAATTAATTGATTGATCCTGGCATGAAAACAGTTCAATAAATTTTGGAAAGTTTGGTCTTTCGCGAAAATATGGTTTTATAGAACTTTATCAGGTTCACACTCGAGTGAGAAATGAAATTCGTCTTCTAAAGTATAACATAAAATGCGTTTGCGTTCATTTTGAGGTATTGCTTGCGGTTTATGCCACCGTCTTGTTTCTATCGCTAGTCTGTGCAAAGATAATCTTAATCTTGTCATCACTGATCTATATTTTTGAATTGTAACTTGTACTCAATATTTTGAGAAATTAAAGTTTGTAAAAAGTCTAAATGTTGAGGCTCTAGTCAATGTATTCAATTCTGCCATCCAGATATGAGTAAAAATATCGTTCAGTCTTTGCTTCACGAATGATATAAAATATTATCGTTTCCAACTTCTTGAAACCACCATGCATAATTAAAGCCTAAAATATAA
Organism: Corbicula japonica; assembly: GCA_038501625.1. NCBI lineage: Eukaryota > Metazoa > Mollusca > Bivalvia > Venerida > Cyrenidae > Corbicula > Corbicula japonica. The sequence continues at coordinate 189,375 of JAZAYU010000217.1, forward strand.
AGAATGAATCTACCCGTTTTTACCCAATTTGAAATATCATCATTTCTTTCGATATCGCTTAACATCATGTTGTATGTTTGTTTAATAACTTTAACACCAGCACATTTAATAATATATTCCCTATCAATTAAAAGCCCTGACTCCGTTATATTTTATACACATAGCGAAGGTAACTAAGAGGTCCGGTCGATTATGGGGCATTTTTCTATATTAAACCATTACTGTGGGGTGTGAAAAAAAGATGGTGTGTATATAAAGCACCCTTACTTCTGGGCTTATTTTTCATGTAGCAAATGATATAAGACATGATCTGGTAAAAATAAAACTTTGAATGTACAAGTAGTAGTAATTGTAGTTATAATAGTAGTCGAATTTGTTGTTGTTGTTGCTGTTGTTGATGTTAATAAAAATATGTGCTTATTCCGATTTGTACCCACATATGAGGTATACATTTGTTTATTTATGAATATGAATATCTATTTTGAACAAAAGGCCAAAGCCTGTGAGTACACTATAATTTACATATTTACAATACCGAAAATGACACATGAAATGAAATGGTCAGTGGTCAGTGGCGGTCATATTAACCATAAAAAGTCGACATTAACAAAGCCTGGAAAATCATAGAAATGATTTCAGATAATACAAACCAATCAAGTATACCATTTTCCATGTTAAGACTAAAATATAAAATAGTCCTTTTCTTGGAGTAGAGAGACTTTAGTTTAATATATAAATTCATTGCGATGTCAATGTGAATTGCCAGATTCAAATTTATTGATTGATCCTGGCATGAAAACAGTTCAATAAATTTTGGAATGTTTGGTCTTTCGCAGAAATATGGTTTTATAGATCTTTATAAAGTTCACATTCGAGTGAGAAATGAAATTCGTCTTCTAAACTATAACATAAAATGCATTTGCGTTCAGTTCGAGGTATTGCTTGCGGTTTATGCCACCGTCTTGTTTCTATCGCTAGTCTGTGCAAAGATAATCTTAATATTGTCATCACTGATCTATATTTTTGAATTGTAACTTGTACTCAATATTTTGAGAAATTAAAGTTTGTAAAAAGTCTAAATGTTGAGGCTCTTAGTGGATGTATTCAATTCTGCCATCCAGATATGAGTAAAATATCTTTCAGTCTTTGCTTCACTAATGATAAAAAAAATATTCTCGTTCCCACCTTCTTGAACCAACCATGCATAATTCAAGCCTAAATTATAAAGAAAGAATTTATCCGTTTTTACCCAATTTGAAATATCATAATTTCTTTCGATATCGCTTAACATCATGTTATATCTGTTTGTTTAATAAGTTTAACACTAGCACATTTAATAATATATGCCCTATCAAATAAAAGCCCTGACTACGTTTATATTGTATACACCTAGCGAAGGTAACTAAGAGATCCGGTCGATTACGGGGCATTTTTCTATATTAAACGATTACTGTGGGGTGTGAAAAAAGATGGTGTGTTTTTTAAACACCCCTTATTTCTGCGCTTAATTAATTTTTCATGTAAAAAATGATATAAGACATGATCTGGTGAAAAAAACTTTGAATGTACATGTACTAGTAGTAGTAATTGTTGTTAAAATAGTAGTGGAAGTTGTTGTTGTTGTTGTTGTTGTTGTTGTTGTTGTTGTTGAAGTAGAAGCAGAAGTAAGAGTAGTAGCAGCAACACCTAGCGAGCGTTAACGGTAACGAGCACATTGTTAAGACAGTTAACCGAAACTCACACAACCATATAGAGGCTAAACAATTCTTGCGGAAGTTGACACAGGTTAAATAGAAAGGTGAAATATGCATATCAGGAATCGCCACATTAAAAAAAACAGCCACCCCACAGTCAAGAAGAAGAGAGAGGGAGAGAGAATGGTTAATAAAACAATCAGTTTCAAAAAAGACACCACTAACAATAAACAAAATGAGAACCCGTATCGTCCCTTTACCATGCGTAGTGAGCCCGTTTCGTCATCATTATATAAGAATGTGATACCGAGGTCAATGTATCACAGATCAGGGTCCAAAACATGACAAATGCATTGAAGAATGGTCGCTTTTTCATTGCAAGTCTTCTTATTTATTAAGATAAAACTCGATCCAAAAATTAAGGTTAATAAGCTTCTACATTGTTTCAAATCTAATATCATCGCAATAGACACAAACCGCCGTAGGCGTAGCGATTGTTGTTTCATTTGATTGTTGACATGGGAAAAAAGCAGTAATGATGCGTTGAATCAGAGATAAAATGTAGTGATCGGAAGTTGGACATAAGAAATCAAACCAGCCAGCTAGCAGGATTAGGGTCCATTTATTTTAACGCGAAAACGGTTTTTAATTGTACACAACATTGTCAAAACTAGTCACAATATGTTAAATCACCGTATGAAATGAAAAAAAAATCCAATTTCCAGCCAGCCACGAAAACGTGTTTGACGAGCGTCGTTGACGTCACTGCAGAAAACTTGCATTTATAGCTAACTTTGAAAGTAAATATCTAAACAACTATTGGATTAATAAAAAACTGTTTGCGGATTCATGCTGGGGTCATCGTTAATAAATACCCTACCAAATTTCATTTAAAAATTCGAAAATTCGTACCTTAAGATGCATTTGCTCTGCCAAACAAACAGCTGTTACAAGTTTAAATTTAAACACAACACAGTTTCTTGACCATAAATGAAATTCGGTAATTGAATAATTCTACATTTGCAAGAAAAAAAGACTTCAACCCTTTACTGCATTGAAACACCTTTATTGCATGAGTGAACAGAGTAGATAGATCTAGATCAGACGACAGATCCTTGCAATCTAATGAGGATCGAAATTGCTTTTCACATTCATTAGATTATTTCTGATAAAGCATCCATGCCAGATGATCTGGATCTACATTGGTCGCACATATTTTCAAATAAGTATATATGGAGAAAATGGTGAATAATATTTTACACTCTGAAATATTTTAAATTCTTACCATTATATCGAAAGGTGTTTGTAATATCATGATCCTTTAGAATGGATGTTGGAACAGGCATATTGTCGGCAAAAGAAATGACAACGGGCTATTCCACAGCCGCTAGTGGGTAAAACATACATGTTCGTCGATCTCAAGACAAAACGTTGTGCACAGTTTAAAGTTTTGTGAGGCTTTAGTAGACAAGTCTTGGACCGATTGTTTTCTAACGCACAATAAAAACAATCTGAAGAAAGACTTTTATTATAGCGAAGTTCAAAATATGAGCAAATTCTATTAGAATCATTCAGTGGTAGTGGTAGTAGTAGTAGTAGTAGTAGTAGTAGTAGTAGTAGTAGTTGTTGTTGTTGTTGTACTATTTGTTGTTATTGTTGTTGACTAGTAGTACTAGTATAAACGTGATGCCGGGAGTGAATTTACCGCAAATTTCATTTTTTCGCGTTTTTAATTAACATTTCAAAATATTATTACATCGTTTTTTATGTTTAATATGTTAGTAAATAATATTATTTACTTACAAATGATATTTGGTCTGTTAAAGGTACTGATATCTAATTAAAGCAGCTCACCCCTCATTTTGTTAGAAGAAAAGCGCGCATTACACAATTTTTTTTTATTTTATTTGCGAGCTTGTTATATGCAATAATATTATGTTTCATGCATCATTATTTGGGGTATTAATATAGCTTTGAAAATAAGTAAAAATAAAAGGATTATATGAAAACAGTAGCGTAGCAGGCATCGGAAACCTAATGTCGCTGATTTTGCTTTGTTATTTATTAGGAATTCATATTCTTTTAATTTTCTGTTACTGGTTCATCATATAATCGCAGTCAGTGAACGATAACTACATTTCTAACGTTTTACCTAAAGTTAAAATTTAAAAGACCACGGTAACTGAAGGCAGATTTAACTGTTGATATTATAGCATCATTTGAAAGCTTACATCTTTGTCTTCAACATTTCAGTATTATTTTGCATTTTCGTGAGTGTATTCATATTATTTAACTTACCATTTAGATAAACATAAAATGGACCTTAATCTCTGACATGTACATTGCAGAGAAAGAAAAGCACAATTTAAAGTACATGTGTAATGTTTTCATTGCATTCCTTATATTAAACTATAATTTTTAAACTTGGAATGAAGACGAATACATCGTGCTCCTGTTCCTCAGCTGAACTTTTAGAGCGGGTGAGGTCTGCTCATTTTCATACATGATTTTAGTATGGTGTGATATGTGCACGTTAACATTTGCATTAAGAATAAAAAGAGATCTCATAAAAAGTTTACACAAATCATTTATAATTTTAATATAATATTCATATGACATTTCAATTGATTGAATAGTATAACATTGGATAGAAATATATTCTGTAATTATATTGTTAAAACAACAACATTTCAGTTAGTCGTAAATTAACTATATAGAGGTTTTTTTCATACCTGCAGTAAACAAATGAATTTAAATAACCAAAATTAAATGCATCTTAGCGTCCAGGTGATGAATTACACCGAGCAGCGCATTCAGTTATGCGGTTAATAATGATGGCAAAAGAATAAGAATTTTGAAATGGTAAAGGTAATTATAAATGCCCTTCTAATAATATTATTTGCTTTTGTTTTATACACATTCAAAATTAGTTATTATTATGGCTACAAAAAGTACATTTACTGTGTAGAGAATAAATGTTCGCAGCAAAAACAATAATCTAGTGGCATGCATGTGCATCTATTATTCAGTACACTATAAACAAGTCTAAACTTCCCCGAATCACCTGGATTTCTTATCTGCTAGATGATCAGTATCCATGAAATTATAATAAGGTGCTTGACCCCAGGAATCATTAATTTGCCCAGCTAATGCTCTATTAATGGCCGTTTCAAATTACAAAGTAAGGTGTACTTGGTCAGTTTGGAGAATTTATCTAGTAAAAGAAATCATTGAAAGAAATCAGATGGGATATTGATGATTTATTTTAATCCTTTCCTTCGTGTGTGTATATATGCTTTTATTGCATGGGTGAAAAGTGTAGATCCAGATCAGCTGGCATATCCTTACCATCTGAACAAGATCTACACTGTTTGCTTTTTTTCAGTTATTTCTATTCAAAATATAACCAGTGCAGATCCTGATCAGATCGCATGAATGTGCAGGCTCAGTTTCAGTTTCAGGCTGATCTTCCAACCACGTCTTTGCAATGGCGTTTGTTTTTACGGCATTTTCAAAATACAAAGATTTTTTCATAACCATGCTTTCGTAAATTCATTAGCTAAATTTAGCTTTTGAGATCGCTTGAAATGATTTTCAAAGAAACAATTTTTTTCCATTCATATTCGGAAAACTCACTTTGATAGGCTATATGAAGAGTTTCAATTTCATCTTCGGTTATTTTTATATTTGACAAGAGCTCTTAGTCGAAGAAATCCGCCTTTGACATAGCCAATATATCCTTCACACTGGTGAGCATAACTGGACTATCAGAATGATTTGTCATAAGATGAATTTGAATTTCTTTTGAAATGTTCTGACAGACATAATAATTTTCTTTGTGAGCAAAAAGAACTGAAGCACACTTTTCACACTAAATACTGGCTTCCCATATGTATTCTGGGCAGATAAATCCTTTTATGTATTTAATATATTTATGTTTTGAATCAATCTTATTTTAAATATATGACCTAACATGCACATACAATTGAAGTACTGGAAATAAGAATTTTGAAATGGTAAGAGAAATTATAAATAATATTATTTGCTTTTGTTTTATACACATTCAAAAGTAGTTATTATTATGGCTACCAAAAGTACATTTACTGTCAGTGTAGAGAATTAATTTTCGCAGCAAAACCAATAATACAGTGGCATGCATGTGCATCTATTATTCTGGGCTGATAAATTCCTAAGGTTGTTTTTGTATTTAATATATTTATGTTTTGAATCAATCTTAATTTAAATATTATTATATGACCTAACATGCACATACAATTGAAGTACTGGGAATTCCAATCATGTTTGTATCTGTATTAGTGAGACTGAATTGCGAGGCTTTATATACAGGTAAACACAGGTAAAAAATATGGGGTGATATATATACTAACCCACCAGCCGCAGGTCATTTTTCGAAGAAGTCATGGTTGTTTCAAGTAATGGTATAAAGGGAACTAACTGTTTTTTCCTGTATATATGATTTCCTTCTCAAACCAAGTTATGACTATATTTTACCAGATCATATCTTATATCATTTGCTTCATGAAAAACATGCTCAGAAAAAAGGGGTGTTTTATACACCCCACAATTTTTTAACACCCCACAGTAAAGGTTTTATATAGAAAAATGCCCCGTAAATGACCGGATCTCTTAGTATATATATATATATATATATATATATATATATATATATATATATATATATATATATATATATATATATATATATCTGTTTTTATCAAGGAAGTTAATAAAATAACTTTGCATGGTTTGCTCCTACCGCTCACCATACACGATCAATTCAAATGTAATTTAATACTTCGGTTAACATAAAATCTCTATTGACTGAAAAATGTATTGAATGAATATACGAAATATTTGGCTGAGGCACAATAGAACGCTCTCCAACCTAGAATAAAATAGATGTTAAAATTATCGTTATGTATGTTTGCCTGTCCGTAAATGCACACATATTTTTACTTTTTTATTTCCCTCCGTTTAACACGCCAGTCGGATGAACTATTATGACCCGACGCAGGTAGATTGTCCGTCTTTTAGGCAGCATTTAAGATCTCTTTAATGAGAGGAAGTGTTTTCCTAATTTGACAGTTTCCTAATGCATATTTTACTTTAAACATCGAAGCGATGAAAAGCGCAAGCGCTGATTGAGTCTTTTCATGAACATGAATGCAAATGCATAGTATTGTCAAGTCGCCTAGTCCTGTATGATGTAAACTTCGTGCATGCATTGAGTGAAATTACCAATATATAGAGGATATTTGTTTTGTACCAGTGTAAGATAGAAATATATTTTACCGAGCGAGCTCCGGAATTTGTATTTTCACTTCGCCACTCGTGAAAATATAAAATTCCGGAGTTCACGAGTTTAATATATTTCTATCTATCACCGGTAAAACCTTTTTAATATTTCATGCGTTTAGTGTACGACTTGTGTAAATTTGACAGGAAAATTGCATGAAATGGCGCCAATGCGTTTGAATATGACAATACGTTATGACGTCATTTCCCCAAATTCGAGTCTGTTTTCTATACGTTCTCATTCAGAATGCCGGGAATATTCTATAATTCAGTGGAAAGTATAAAATAAAAAGTTGTTAAACACTTCATTAAACAGTCTAACAACGAGACAATGAGTGTCTTCGTGTATAAGAGTCGTGTAAATAAATGTTTTATTACAAAAGGACTTCTGTTCAAGAATAGTATACCTAAAACTTTTACTTTAAGTCGATAGAGTTTGTGTGGCCGATGACTTTCAGGTCAGTGTAAAAATATTATACAATAAATGTTGCGCATTAGTTAAGAAACACCCGTCGAAACACTACACATCTCATAAAACTTTTACATACTATCGCATGCATCAGCTACCTGACAAGAAACGTCGAAATGATGTTTCTAGAATTAATTGTGAGTACATAAAATTTCTTTATATATTAAGAGTGCAATGTAATTATTAATTTTAAAGTTAGACCTTACATGTGTATTTAGTACTAGTGAAAAGCTTTTTAGAAAGAAAGTCTGTCAGTTATGAACAAAATACTCCTTGTTTGGGGTGTTGAGATTTAATATTTGCTTTATAGTTTTCTCAGACGTTCGGGTACATGTTTTATAATGCTTATTGGTAAAATCATGTTAGATATGCACACACATCTTAGAAGTTTATCGATTTCACACGCGCATGACGCATGTTAATTCAAACATCTATGCACATCGTTCCTGCTTCCATACCCCCTTAACTCACGGTATTTAACAACTGTAATTTACAAGCGTTATACATGTATATTCAGCTCGTTCAATACTCAACTCTGCATGAGGTCTCGCGCAATTCTTCATATCAATGTTAGTCAATTATTGTAATAATCGAACTAAACACAACTTCTCTTTGTTGTAAATATCCTTTTTTATTTGTGGTTATTGTTCCGTCAACTAGAACCTGCAAATAGATATGTGAAATTTGAGTTGGCACTTTTGGTGCTTGAAAAATACCGTTATCCTACTTAAATGCCCCTTTAGATAGTATGTCACAAATGACCTCAATCATCTTAAACAAGATAAAAGTCAAACATTGTAATATTCATTATTTGCTTGAACTATTCCATCCGCTTGACTTCTGCCGTATAATATTTGTCTGTCGAGTTCTGAAATAAAAAGTAAAAAAGTATGTTTGTTATTACGAATGTCTAACAACATTTAATATACTCTAGATATTGCAAGAGGTAGTGTTTAGACTTGATGTGATTCAAGTGGTTTTAAGTTTTTGTACTGTGTTATACATGTAATCTCTACTCGGTTATTCATGTAATAATGACACGCTCTTGAATGTTTTATATTCAAACACATCTGAAACGTCCAAACATAAACAGGAAATAAACAAATCTCAAAATACACATTACATACGAGAGTATGGATTGTGCCTGTTGTCATCAGCCAGATGTTCATATAAATTAGTTCTTTGCTGGGAAAGGCTGCTTGTTCTGTGATCGGAAATACGTATTTCTTCATGCTCTACTGCTTGCGTAGGTTCCATAGACATGTTATAATATGTATTCAAATTATGTTCTTGATTCCTTGTCCTTGATAATATTCTACAAATAACAACAAACGAAGCGCTATTGACGAAATTAATTTGGTATAATAGTTTGTTTTACTGCAATGAAAATTCATTGATTTTAATTGAACATTAAAATAAGTTGCATACAGAAAATTATAACTATTTAATACATTTGTTATGGTCTGTCCCTGACGTTCATCCAATCAAGTGTGCACTCAAATGATTGACCGAATTAAACGTCCTGTAATAGTAATAAAAGGCTGTTCAAATATGCTGTGAGTCAGCGGCTTCGTTAATAGTATTCCAATGAATTTGAGCATTCCGTTAAACTGAAATTGTGAGTATAATAAAAAATATATTTTAAAAACCGACCGAGCTAACGGTTAATCTTAGCATTACTTTTAAACTATAATTTCACAAATACAAAAAAGTGAAATATGCATAACTGGAATAGCCACACTCAGATAGCACAGCCTCTCCGAGGAGCGAAATAAAGGTATAGAGGGAAAGAAAGTATGTGTTCATAACAATATTAATTTCAAATAATACACAACAGTGAGCAAAAAAACAAAACCTTGGGGTTACCGCTTTGGAACGGTCAGTGGCAAAACAATTTTAAACAAGGTTTTAGGGTGCACCAACCTAACATTTGCCCCAACAGGGTCTCTTACCAACAAGTACAAGTACAAGTTTTATTGGTGAAATAACTCCAAACCACCCCCAGCTTAACGAGACCATATCCCCTGGAGTCAAATTAGCAATAACACGATTACAGGAATAAAAGAAACAAATCGAGCTTCTAGGTTCTTTTAAAAATGTTTGTGGCGGCCGTAAAAAGTTAGTACTGTTATCAGTAAAATAACCTGTTATCGATGTCATGCAGTGATGGTTACGTATATCAGGGCTATCCGATCAACACTTTTGGGGATTGTCCCGGCTAGCTCAGTTGGTTGCGTCGGCGGAATTACAGGGCTAGGCGCTGTCGCCGTGACGGTGCGGGTTCTCTCCCAGCTAGAGGCACTATCATTTGAAATTAACATAGGCGCTATTTGTGCAGTGTGGCGGCCGTAAAAGTCTCCCCGTGCATACAGTCGTTACTGCTATCAGTAAAATAACCCGTTACCGATGTCATGAAGTGATGGTTGCGTATATCAGGTCTGTCCGATCAACCTTTTTACGGGTTGTCCTGGCTAGTTCAGTAAGTTGCGTCGCCGGAATCACAGGGCTAAGCACTGTCGCCGTGACGGTGCGGGTTCGCTCCCAGCTAGAGGCACTTTCATTTTGAAAAAGGAAGTCAGTTATAACTCTATTTAAAATATTCAATCTTTAATGTTATCTAAATTTCGAGGCTCAACTGAATGTCTGCTAAATTGTAGTCATGTACAATAATTAAAATAATGATTTTGATAATTCTAATATCTCTTCTATCAAATTTACCTTTTATGCAAATAGAACACAGTAGCTACAGTCAGAGCTACGATCATCAACACTCCTGCAATACTTCCACCAATAGCTGCTCCGAGTATTCCGCGGTCGTTAGTATTGTTGTCAAAGGCCTCCTCCACTACATTTAAAAGGCGAAAATATTGATAAAGTGTTCATGATGTGTTATCTTAAATTGAAGCAATGAAATGCGCATTTGCCTGATTGCATATATATGCAATATACAACTGTTTGGTGCTTTAAAAATTAGTTTTAATGTACAAGGGCCACTGTTCTGTACACACACCGACGTGCCATGTGTGTGATAAAATGCATCCGCAAAGTTGTATCTTCAAATCTTATATCAGGACTCGTTACATCCGAGAGATACACCTCCCTAACACAGCCAAAAGTAGAGAGGGAAAGAGCGCATGGGTTGTAAAATGGTCAATGTCAAAATAGAAAATAAATCAATTTCAAAATAAGTTGTTCATTGCTGAAACTTCCATGATGCATTCTTCTATTCTAGTTCGAATAAGGGGCTTCACATCTTATCAGACATTTTATGTGTCAGTTCAATGATATCTTAAATGTCCTACAAAATCTACAAAATAAATGACTTCTTACTCTGGTCAGTTGTTGCTGATGTTCCGGTTGACGTTGTTGTCGTCTGATAGCATTCTGATCCGTTATATCCTTCTGTACAACCGTATTTACATGACCCATCTCTATGACAGAGATTCAATGTACCATTACCATGACGGCAATGCGTACTACAGTTGTTTTGACATTGGTCGCCCCATGTGCCTATGCTACATCCATTTAAGCAAAATCCATCGTACAATCGACAGGCGTGAGGTTCCCCACTTATGCAATTTGGACTGCATGTTTTGTCACACTGCTCGCTGTAAAAGCCATCTTCACAAGTCTCACAAGACATCTGTGTTTGACAGGTTTGACAAGATCTTGAACAATGATAACCGCAATTTCGCCCAACATATCCACTTCTGCATCCTCCTATGCAATATCCATTTCCATCACAATCTTTGCAAGAAAGTGGGCAGTGATGACTAATAACACATTGTGTTTTCTCCAATACAAAGCTCTCTTGGCAACGGGTACAGACAAGCTTTCCATTTAAATGTCCGCAAATAGAACAACTGAGTATGCTTTCACATTCTGTACACGGGTGTGTAGAAGTACAAGGTTGACAGTCAGCCTCGCCTCTTCCATTAATCGAAATATATGTTCGAACGAAGTATGCTTCATTACACTGCGTGCAGAAAGTACTATTTAAACAAGTAATGCAATCTGTCTTTAAACATGGACTACAGTGTGGATATTGACTGCCACTGATGTCTAAATAATAACCATCTATGCAACCAAATGAGCACATACGTAGGTCACATTGTGAATTTTTGCAAAGGCTGCAATCATGGTTACATAATAAACCGTACCTGCCTGCAGGACATTCGTAACACATGCCACTGTCCACATAACATCCAGCATCGGTGCAATTTGTTGAACAGTTATGTTTGCATACACCACTACCCAAACCATAAAACTTTGGCATGCACGACTGACAATCAAAATTGTTGGCACAGCTATTGCAGTTTTCAGGACAAGGAAAACATTGAGTACTGTTTAACCAAAATCCTTCCACACACGAGTCGCAAATGTTGTCCCCATGGATACAACTGGCACATTCTTTCGGACACAGTGCAGAGGAAACTGATATGATAAGATAAGTAAACAGCAAATTATTGATAGTTGCATTTCAACATTATTCCAAGAAACGGTTTGTTAACTCCCTTTATGATGATTTTCAATATTATTACAAAATTAAGATTTAAGATGTGATTTGATAACTCAGGCATTTTATATTACGAATAAAATTACAATCGCGAAATGGAATGTCCTTTATTATGTCATACAATTCTTCAAAAAGTTTATATTACTTAAAGAATGCCAAAAGATACACTCAAATTCTGCAATTCAAGAAATTAATAATGCGTCGACATTATATAATCGATATACCTTCGAAGAGACAGCAAAAAACAGTCAGGAACAACATGACTATTCGCAGATCCTGGTGTGTCTCCGTAGACATCTGTAAATGTTATCATAAACATTACAAGTTTTATCATTTCAAGTCATATTTGGTTTCAATTTACAGGTATAACAAAGTTGAACTTCTTGAAGTTGATAGCGTGACAAAGATTAGTTTGTAGCACAGAAGCTAACATACAGCATTAAGTATCAATGTTCCAGTCTTAGTAATCGTGATAACATCAAATCGGGGTTTTATGGCTTTATCATTATAATCTTTTACATCAACTTCATATTCTTTTCTTTCTTCTTCACCATTTTCATCTTCTTCATATCCATCATTATTTTCATCACCAGCATCTTCTTTTCTTCTACTCTTTCTTCTTCATCATCATCTTCTCCATTATAATTATCTTTTTCATCATCATCAACATCATCATCATCATCAACGTCGTCATCATCATCATCATCATCATCATCATCATCATCATCATCATCATCATCATCATCATCATCATCATCATCATCATCACCATCGTCATCGTCATCATCATCATCATCATCATCATCATCATCATCATCATCATCATCATCATCATCATCGTCATCATCATCATCATCATCATCATCATCATCATCATCATCATCATCATCATCATCATCATCATCATCATCATCATCATCATCATCATCATCGTCGTCGTCATCATCATCATCATCATCATCATCATCATCATCATCTTCTTCTTCTTCTTCTTCTTCTTCTTCTTCTTCTTCTTCTTCTTCTTCTTCATCATCATTTTCTGCATCATCATCATTTTCTGCATCATCATCATCATCATTTTCTGCATCATCATCATTTTCTGCATCATCATCATCATCATCATCATCATAATTACCCATATCAAAATAATTGTTAGGCTCATTGTTATAACCATAATCAAATTCACTTCCTTAACTTAAGTTAACGGTGAGTAAACATCGGCACTCAGAATACGTTAAAATTAAACTGAATTTATTCAAGGCATGAGAAAATACTATACCTTACCGCCTTTACGAGGAATACACGGCATTTCATGACGCCTGCGAACGATTATTCCATTCTGTGATTTTTTTCCTACAAATAATAATATGGCCGTCTGATGTAATAGTGTTATGTTGTTGTTGTTGTTGTTTTCAGAAGAAAGTTAATGTGTTTTACTTTTTAAACAAGGAAGTTATTTATTTTTGTTAAATCTCAGTAAACTACCCACGTTCCGCTTGCTTCACACTGGATTAAGATCTCATATTTTAACCGAGCTTCATACAGTAAATAAAAATATTTCACTTAAAACTCTATTTAAAATTGTCACTCTTTATTTAAATAAAGTTCTTACTGACTTCCCTTTTGGAAAATTATTTTATTGTAAATATTTCACTTAAAGTGAAATTCTTATTATCGAGTTAGACATAAGACAAAAACAAAATTAAATTTGAATTATGCCAACTATTTAAAGAACATTAAACCGAGGAAGCCATCGAAGACAAAAATATGAGCAAGGAACGACTAAACGGTCAACTGAGTTGCTCTCAATGAGTATGGCTTCTAGCTGGTATGTTCATGGTATAAAACATCATGTCCGACATTCATTTTACGGCCTGGTTTTCCTTCGGGCGAGTGTTTGTATTTGTATAAAATAAAGAACAGAACAGAACGAGTGCCTCGGTAGCACAGTAGGTAGCGCGTCAGTCTCATAATCACGCATTAAAAGAGCGATCCGAAGGTCGAGAGTTCAATCCTCACCCGGGGCAAATAACCTTTTTGCTTCTGATGTTTGGATCTAGGCTGCTGGGCGGCAAACGTCCCACCGCCAGGCTGCATAAGTTCTATACATAATAAAATATAAAGTAACAACAACAATAATAACAATCATCATCACAACAATTATTATTATTATTATTATTATTATTATTATTATTATTATTATTATTATTATTATTATTATTGTTATTAAGAAGAAGAAGACGTGCAACAACAACTATAATAATACGAATAAATACATGTATTGTGATCATTTTTTGTGGTTAGATGAAGAGGATGAATTTGTATCAAGCCATGTTGCGCCTCTTTAGAGTGCAGACTCTTAGGTTAAACCACCGAAGTTATATAAGGTTGTTCGGTAGTTTTCTCGCATAGTTATAATCCGCTCCAAATGGACTAGAACCCACTGTTATAACGGTTGACTTCGTCACCAACAGCGGAATTAGTAGTATCTAAGCTGGTTAGCTGCTTAAATTATTTATCTTCACGGGATATTATCAAAAGTTGGCCTTTACTTATAGTTTCACTTTTGGTTTACCCGTACTCGTAAGTCTGGGGTGACAGGATGTAGGAGCTGTTGGTGAACACATAGTTTGACTGCTGTCACAAAATGCAAATATGCAACTAAATAAAATATCGGAACTGTTTTAGCACAGCTCTGTAATTTTATGCAATTCCATAAAAATTAAAGATTCTTTATGACTTCATATGCAAATGAATTAGAGCTACATATACATGCAAATAAAACATCACACCTCTAACGTAAAGCCATAATATGAACTAAGGCACTGCCTCTCTCGGAATCGACAACCGAAAACTGAAACTACACTGAACAATGGCTGCTCATTAACATTCTGTTGGTATCTTCTTAACGTTTTTAATGTCAGGATTATAGCAAATGAATATAACTAAAAACTAATTTCATTCTGTTGTAATGTTTTATTTTTTATTACAGTTTATGGATAAGGTGAACATAATTGATACTTTATATTAGATATAAAATTCTGTAGTCATATATTATTATGTATACTGGCTGCAAATAAAAAGTTACCACTTTGACCATTTGCATTGATGTATTGAAACTATTCTGTATTGCGAAACAGCACTATACATTCTTGCAATTTTGGGTAACTCACTGTCTGCTGGATTTACTTACGATTGAAATATTCCAATGTTTTCTTTTAAGACAAACTCTGGCGTTTTTTCTCAACCTTTGAAAATTGAAAAAAATCAACAAAATGGAAACCAGGTAACTTGAAATTGACAGAATGGTGGCAACATAGTAATTGTATTTTTTTAATTTCATCATAAGTAAAACTTGAAATTCCTATAAAGCCATTCAAATTTAATCAATTCTTGGTATTGCACAAAGATTTATTTCACAAATAAAATTGAAAAAAATCGAAGTTACCTTGAACAACTGTAAAATCAGTCACATTTGAACAACCAGTCAATAATCCTATGCTTTTCATTCGTAAATATACCTTTGTAAAATCAAATAAACCATGTTTGAATTAACCCTTTCCTCTATATATATGCAACATTTTATTGCAGATCCCGGTCTGGCAGAACACACATGCCATGTAATCAGGATCTACACTGTTTGCGTTCTGGTCAGAAATAACCTAATAAATCATTAATGATTTACAAACAAACAGTTTGATATATCTTTTTAGTTCATATCTAATTAAAGCTATACTGGTATTAACCCTTTACTTGATAGATCTATACACCTTTATTGAAAATTAAACAGTGTAGAATTTGATCAGTGGGCACAGTTGTCCCATCTGATCAGGATCTACACTGTTCGCATTCTAATATATGTATTATTTCTAACCAAAATGAAAACAGCGAAGGTCCTAAGGACGATCAGACATAACAAATGTGCGAAATAATCGAGATCTAAACTAGTCACACATGCAATAAAATGCATACATATCGAAGTCAAGAGTTATGATAGTGATTCATAGTGTACTGCATCCGAGGCCTTAGAGGCATAATTTTGTCAACAATGCTGACACATAACTACAAAAAATGTGTCCAATGCAATGCTCAAAAACATAATCCTTTTACTGAAAGCCAAAAGCGGTCATCAGCCTTTTTTCTGTTGCCGATGACCCCTTCGGGCTTTTAATAGATGGTATGTAAAATAACCATTAGTAAAAATATGGACAAGAGTCATGTTACACATGATCTATCCCCCCGCCGGAAATAAGTTACTTGAAGGTTGAACTTTCATATAAATTATCTAGAGGGGAAATCCTTAAAATGCCATATAGTTATGGTTATGCTGAGTACAGTTTTCAAGTAAGTGGTTGCAGTTTGAAGAAAACCCCTAAATATAGGCAAGGTAGAGCTATTGTTTTTACACACTGCATTACCTACCAATGTGCTCCGTCAGTGTATGAAGTTTGAATAAAATCCCTCAAGTAGTTTTGGAGTTATGCTACGAACAAAATTTATCAAGTAAATCTGATAAAGGGGAATAACTCTAAAGAATAGGCAATGTAGAGTTATTGGACTTGCACACTGCACTACCTACCAATGTGCTCTGTCAGTGTATGAAGTTTGAATAAAATCCCTCTAGTAGTTTTGGAGTATTGCTCCGGACAAAATATATCAAGTAAATATGATAAAGAGGAATAACTCAAAAAATAGGGAAGGTAGAGTTATTGTTCTTGCATACTGCACTACCATACATTGTAAAATAAATTAGAAGAGCAATATAACCATACAATATTCTCAGCAATCAATTAAACACATACAATATACTTAATCAGTAAGCAAGCAATAAACACATACAATATACACAGCAATCAAATAGAAGAGCAATAAAACCCTTATATTAAGTATACTTGGCAATCAAATAAACTGGCAATCAATACAATATGATCAATAATCAAACTAGCAATAAACACATATAATATACACAGAAATCAATTAAAAATGTCAATATTCACACTCAGCAATTAAATAAATTGCAAAGACTGTACATTGTACAATTTGTTTTCTCAACAATGATTTAATTGCAACATCCAAATACAAATATACATGGCAATCGATTTACATTGGCAAAATACATGTCAAATCATGAATGTCATTGCAATTGGTTTTAACTTCTCCAGAGTTATCAAGAGATGGAAGAATGATGGTTTTTGCTGCCGATTCACTCAAAAATATGAATGTCATGTGTCTTAAATGTCACCAAAATTGCTTTAAACTTCCGAGTTGCAGTCTTAAATGTCATTAAAATTGGTTTTAACTTTCTTCATATTTGGCAAAAGGAGAAAAATGATTACTGCCAGAGATTCTTCACCCGAAAATATGAATGTCAAGTCATGAAAGTAACTGAATGGTCCTAACTTCTGCGGAGTAGTCATCAAATGGACAGCTGATGATTTCAACGAACTGGAATCTTGCTACCAATCAACTGAAAAACAGGAACAGTATACAAAAAATTTAGCAACCATTATGATTACTATAGAATCACTATTTTGGACTGGTTAATTTTAACAAATTGGGCAATTGGTAAAAAATTGTGATGCCAAATCCTTAGCAAAATTCCTACAGAAAGAACAATAATTAAAGACATTTAAAACTAGAGCTATCAATGAAGGTGAATAAAATCTGCTATAATTACTGATACTGCTTTGTCATCAGAGACATGACATTTTTGTGACAAATATCTGATAATAAATATTAATCATCTGATGGTTAATATCCTAATTTTCTTAAAGTCAAAATCCTCAGAATCCTAGAAGCAGTTCCTACCACAAGATTTCCAAAAACCCTTTGCACCTCCAACGAAGAATGCACTGAACCACATGAGAATTGTGTCCCAATAATCTACATTTGATATTGAACATATGTTTCAAGTTTCCTATCAATATATTGAAAACTGTTATTGAAGCCCTGCCCCCTCCTACAGAAAACGGACTAAGCAACACTAAAATTAGTCATAGTTATCTACAATTTCTGATAAATGTGAAATAGACCGAAACCCATTTGGTCATGCACATCAGGATTTCAATCTGGTTGTCATTTTAAGATTTTTTTTTGTGAAGATTTTTCTTATGGTCATGTAATAAAAGTCTAATCCAGGGTTCAGTTAACATATAACAATAATTTTCTTTTAAATCGAATATTAATCCATAACTTTTGGTAACACAGGCCATTAAAGGTTTTCTAAAACTTTTTTGGTTTTCTTTAAATTGTAAGTTTTTGCAATCTGTTTTCTAGGAATTTCCATGGAAAGCATTTATAATGGTCAAATGTTAAATAGAGATTTTAATGAAGTAAACATACCGTTATTCCCACCGAATTTCCACCCGGGTCTGAGCAGATCTTAAAGCGAACAGGCAGTCACTACTGAGATTTCTGGTATACTGCAGCCTGTAAGTGTCACTCAACTCCCCCTGTAAACATAGGTTATGTTTAAATAAACATCATGTGAAAAGAGCAGTCAGACAACAGAATTTAACCCTTTGCTCCACAGATACACCTTTATTGCCCGGGCCAACAGGTTAGATCCAGATCAGCCAGCACATCCGTTTGATTCATTAATTTATTTCTGACCAACATGCGATAAGTGCAGATCCTGATCAGGATATACACTGGTCGCACATGCGTTAAAAGGCGTATATATAGAGGAAAGGGTTCATCAAACAATGCGAGTAGTTCATTTAATATGTGAAGGAACAATTCATCTATAACCCTCACTTCATGGATATAGCTACTTTTCGGATGTGTTTTTCCTAAGCGCCGCGAAGAATCTTAACTATTGAAAACTGAATTAAATGTTTAATTTTTTTCCGAGCCATTAATTTAGAAGTGTAGATCTAGATCAGACTGCATGGATGTACATAGCTGGATACCCAAAAAATGATCAGTAAGCAATACAAAAATAACTTTAAAAATAAAAAGATCTACCATTGAAAAATTATTCAGATACAATGGTATTTAGAATGGTGAAAGATTTGAGATGTGTTAAAGAAATTTATAAGTTCCAATACTATGTTTATTAATAAGAAAAGAATTTTAATAAAAATAAAACCATAAACCTACAAGAGTAATTTTGTTTGCATCATCATGCGAGTCTTAGACACTTCATTGTGATACTGCTGTCAAAGCTGCACTAACCCATGATTGACTGTGTCATCTTTCTAGCATCACCTGGACCTGAAATATGACAGGAGGTGTTAACAGTTGTGAAATTATTCATCTTGTAAACATTAAATTTAACATTTTACTCCAGATAATATGCCTTTTATCACATGGGCTACCAGTATAGATCCAGATCAACTACCACATCTGTGTCATATGATCTGGATCTAAACTGTTAACGATTTGTCAGAAATAACCTGAAGAATCTAAATGCAAGCTGTTACTTTCTGATCAGACAGAATGGTTTAAGATGTAGTCCATATCTGATGGCTTTCATTTGGGTATGGAAAGCATTTGGGTTGTTTAAAGTGTTTGAAGCCCAGTGACTTCACTTTTGAAGCCCAGTGGCTTCACTTGGGTATGTAAAAACTAAAATAGTTAAGATTTTTTTAAATAATATTAATGAAAGAAAAAGGAAGTATAAAGTCTGAATTATTTGAAGAAGAAATACCTGGGAATGGCATGAACTATTCTCCCCAAAATACCAAAGAAATTTCAGAACACCAAAATTAATGAAATATATGACAAAATAGTGGTTCATTTAATCCTTTAATAAACATTTCCTCCAAATGTGGTAAACACTGCTACGCCGCATGAACTTAAATTTGCCACAAGAAATTTATAAAACATCAAATGCATGTATTGAAGAATTTCAATTTTCCTGAACACCACTTCTTTAAATAATGTACTATTACCGGTATATTAATCTAAAAAATTTTATAAAAAGGAAAGAAATTTAACACACATCAATAAAAATATTAAAGGAGAATTTGGAGCCTTCAGAAATAACCACTTATACGGTAGGTTTTTTTCTCAAATATTGGGTTACAGTTTTGGGGCCATTTGTCATTTTGACAAAGTTTCCACACATACTCCTTTTTACGCATGTGTGATCAGTGAAGATCCAGATCAACTGGCTCATCCTTGCTGTCTGATCAGGATCTGTACAGATTGCATAATGGTCAGAAATTACCTAATGAATAAAAAAGCAACAAGGTTAGATCCTGATCAGAAAGCATGAATGTTCCTGCTGATCTAAATGTTAACTTTTTGCACACACAATAATGATGAATCTATGGAGGAATCGGTTAAAACACAGCTTTGCCGTGCCTGTAACTAAAAAAATAATGAGAAAATGCTCATCAAAATGTTACTCTTTGCAAAACACTGTTTTGTCATTTATACAATAATTTAGATGGGAATTTAGTTAAACAATTGTTGCTTAGGTACTTAGTCAGGTTAAAAATAAAAAGTCCATGTACAAGAAGAGGCATAACTCTGTCAAATTTGATCTTAAAGATTTTGGCATCAAGTGTTGAATGCATGTAAGCAATAATTATTAATCTATTTGGGTACACAGCTTCACTGTGTATTAAAAAATTAAAACTGAAATAAATATTATTCTTAATTTCTTGCAGCAATTTCTCTCTTTGGGAAACACGGCTTCATCGTGTCTCAAATTAAAAATTGTTAAAGAGGCAACTTCTGGTATAAATTTGTCAACAAGGTTTCAGGATGCACCAAGCTCACATTTGCCTCAACAGGTTCTCTTGCCAACACACAAGTACAAGTTCTTAGTGAAATAACTCCTAACCACCCACTAGCTTAACAAGACAAGCGCTCCTGGAGTCAAATTAGCAATAACACGATGACAGGGATAAAAGAAAAAATCGAGCTTCAAGGTTCTTTTAAAAATCGTTGTGGCGGCCGGAAATGTCAGTACTGTTATTAGTAAAATAACCTGTTACCATTGTCATGCATTGATAGTTACATATATCAGGGCTATCCGATCAACCTTTCTTGGGGTTATCCCGGCTAGCTCAGTTGGTTGCGTAACCGGAATTACAGGGCTAGGCGCTGTCGCCGTGACGATGCGTGTTCGCTCCCAGCTAGAGACACTATCATTTGAAATTCACAGTTACTGTAGTGCTATTTGTGCAGTGTGGCGGCCGTAAAAAGTCCCCCGTACATATAGTCATTACTGTTATCAGTAAAAATAACCCGTTACCGATGTCATGTAGTGATGGTTACGTATATCAGGGCTATCCGATCAACCATTTTGGGGGTTGTCCCGGCTAGTTCAGTTAGTTGCGTCGCCAGAATCACAGGGCTAGGCACTGTCGCCGTGACGGTGCGGGTTCGCTCCCAGCTAGAGCCACTTACATTTTAAACAAGGAAGTCAGTTATAACTCTGTTTAAAATATTCTATCTTTAATGTTATCTAAATTTCGAGGCTCAAATGAATGTCTACTAAATTGTAGTCATGTACAATAATTATAATAATGATTTTGATAATTCAAATCTCTCAATTATCAAATTTACCTTTTATGCAAAAAGAACACAGAAGCTACAGACAGAGCTACGATCATCAACACTCCTGCAATACTTCCACCAATAGCTGCTCCGAGTATTCCGCGGCCGTTAGTATTGTTGTCAAAGGCCTCCTCCGCTACACTTAAAAGGTGAAAATATTGATAGTGTCCATGATGTGTTACCTTAAATTTAATTAATGAAATGCGCATTTGTCTGATTGCACATATATGCAACATGCAACTGTTTAGTGCTTTAAATAATAGTTTTAATGTACAAGGGCCACTGTTCTGTACACACACCGACGCGCCATGTGTGTGATAAAATGCGTCCGCATAGTTTTATCTTCAAATCTTATATCAGGACTCGCCACATCCGAGAGATACACCTTCCTTACACAGCCAAAAAGTAGAGAGGGAAAGAGCGCATGGGTTGTAAAATGGTCAATGTCAAAATAGAAAATAAATCAATTTCAAAATAAGTTGTTCATTGCTGAAACTTCCATGATGCATTCTTCTATTCTAGTTCGAATAAGGGGCTTCACATCTTATCAGACATTTTATGTGTCAGTTCAATGATATCTTAAATGTCCTACAAAGTCTACAAAATAAATGACTTCTTACTCTGGATAGTTGTTGACGATGTTCCGGTTGACGTTGTTGTCGTCTAATAGCATTCTGATCCGTTAAATCCTTCTGTACAACCGTATTTACATGACCCATCTCTATGACAGAGATTCATGTACATTGATCGCCCCATGTGCCTATGCTACATCCATTTAAGCAACATCCATCGTACAATCGACAGGTGTGAGGTTCCCCAATTATGCAATTTGGACTGCATGTTTTGTCACGCTGCTCGCTATAAAAGCCATCTTCACAAGTCTCACAAGACATCTGTGTCTGACAGGTTTGACAATGTATTGAACAAAGAAAATCACAAGATCTGCCAACACGTCCATCAATGCACCCTCCAATGCAATATCCATGTTCCTCACATTCTCCAATGCAGGTATATGGACAAGGAACTTTTTTAACGCATTGTGTTTGCTGCAATACAAAGCTGTCTTGACAACGGCTACAGACAAGCTTTCCGTTTAAATGATCGCATATGGAACAATTGAGTATCCTTTCACAATCTGTACACGGATGTATAGAAGTACAAGGTTGGCAGTCAGCCTCGCCACTGCCGTCTATCGAAATATATTTTCGAACGAAGTATGCATCATTTCACTGCGTGCAGAAAGTACTATTTAAACAAGCAACACAATCTGTCTTTAAACATGGACTACAGTGTGGGTATTGACTACCACTGATGTCTAAATAATAATCATCCATGCATCCATTTGAGCACATACGTAGGTCACATTGTGAATTTCTGCAGAGGTTGCAATCATGATTACATAATGAACCGTAACGGCCTGGAGGACATTCGTATCAATAGCCACTGTCAACATAACATCCAGCATCAGTACAATTTGTTGAACAGTTATGTTTGCATACACTTCCACCTAAACCAAAAAACTTTGGCATGCACGACTGACAATCAAAATTGTTGGCACAGCTTTTGCAGTTTTCAGGACAAGGAAAACATTGAGTACTGTTTAACCAAAATCCTTGCACACACGATTCGCAAATGTTGTCGCCATTGATACAACTAGCACATTCTTTCGGACACAGTGCAGAGGTAACTGATATGAGAAGGTAAGTAAACAGCAAATTATTGATAGTTGCATTCCAACATTATTCCAAGAAACAGATTGTTAATTCCCTTGATGATATAATTGATTTACATGGGATAATTTTCAATGTTATTACAAAATTAAGATTTAATATGTGTTTGATAACTCAGACATTTAATATTATGAATAATATTAAAATCGCGAAATGGAAAAATATTTAATTATGCTAAACATCTCTTTCAAAAGGTGAAATATTGCCACATTCAGAAAAAACCAGCCTTTCCACACAGTCAAGAAGAAGAAGAAGAAGAGAGAGAGAGAGAGATAGCGAGAGAGAGAGAGAGAGAGAGAGAGAGAGAGAGAGAGAATGGTTTATAAAATGTTCTACAATTTAAGATTTTTTTCGTTTGATGCTTCGATATTATATAATCAATATACCTTCGAAGAGACAGCAAAAGACAGGCACGAACAGCATGACTATTCGCAGAAACTGGTGTGTCTTCGTAGACATCTGTTAATGTAATCACAAACATTAAATTTTTTATCAATTCAAGTCATATTCGGTTTCAATTTACAGGTATTGAAGTTGCTAGCATGGCAAAGAGAAGTTGGTAGTACAGCAGCTAAAATACAGCGTGAAGTTACAATGTTCCAGTCTTAGTAATTGTGTATGACTCCAAATCGGGGTTTTATGAAAAAAAAGAAAAATTATATTAGTGTTTTATGCTCGGAAAAATAAATCTCTATACTTGAAATCAATTGAGTGAGTTTTCTTGTTAACACTTTGCTAAAACCAATTGTAATAAATAAACTTGATAGATAATGATGTTAATACAAATTTAATATAAAAGCACAATTTTAAGATAATGAAACAAATAAAATAAAACCACTTTATAACAAACAAAAACTATAAATCTAATTTACATATTCAACATAATACTGTCAGCAATGTCGCCATGACAACACAATTACCACATATATTTCTTAAACTTTCTGCAATGTATCCGTGACAACACAATTGCCACACATTTTTCAATGTTGTCGAAATATAAAAATCATCATCATCACCATCGTCATCATCCTCTGTCATCCTCTGTCATCATCATCATCATCATCATCATCATCATCATCATCATCATCATCATCATCATCATCATAATCATCATCATAATTACCTATATCATTATAAGTGTAATTCTTAGGCTCATTATTATAACCGTACTCAAATTCACTTCCTTATCTTAAGAAAACGATGAGTAAACATCGGCACTCAGAATACGTTTAAATTAAACTGAATATATTCAGCGCATAAGAAAAATACTATGACTTACCGCCTTTTCGAGGAATACAAGGCATTTCATGAGGCCTGCGAGCGATTATATTCCAAACTTCGAACTTTCAAATAATAATATGGCTGTCTGATTTCATAGTGTTTTTTTTTTCAAAAGTACGTTAATCTTTTTTACTTTTTAAACAATGAAGTTTTTTTATAAAGTTATACATTTCAGTAAATTACCCACGTTCCGCTTGCTTCACACTGGGTAAAGATCTAATATTTTAAGACAGCTTCACAAAGTAAATAGAAATATTTTACTTAAAATCTATTTAAAATTATCACTCTTTATTTAAATAGAGTTCTCACTGACTTCCCTATTGGAAGATTATTTTATTGTGAATATTTCACTTAAAGTTAAATCTATTACCGAGTTAGAGAAAAATAATACATAAAACAAAAACAAAATTAAATTTGAATTATGTAAACTCTTTAAAGAAAATTAGAGCTAGGAAGCCATCGCATACAAAAAATATGAGCAAGCAATGACCAAACGGTTTGCAGAGTTGCTCTCAATGAGAATGGCTTGTAGATGGTATGTGCAAGGTATAAAATATCATGTCCGACATGCATTTTACGGCTTGGTTTTCCCTCAGGCGGAGTATTTTTTATATACTTACTTACTTACTATACGCGTCAGTCTCATAATCATACAAAGAAAGAGCTATCTGAAGGTCGTGAGTTCGATCCTCACCCGGGGCAAATAACTTTTTGTTTCTAGTGTTTGGGTCTAGGCTGCTGGATGGGCAATTTCCCGCCGCCAGGCTGCAAGGCTGCCAACTTTACGAATATAAATTCTATACATAATAGTACAAAAATAACAACAACAATAATAAACACCATCACAATAATAATAATAATTATTATTATTATTATTATTATTATTATTATTGTTATTATTATTATTATTATTATTATTATTATTATTATTATTATTATTATTATTATTATTATTATATGAAGAAAAAAAAGAAGAAGAAGACGTGCAACAACAACTATAATAATACGAATAAATACACGTATTGTGATCATTTTTTTTTGTGGTTAGATCAAGAGGATGAATTTGTATCAAGCCATGTTCCGCCTCCTTAGAGTGCAGACTTTTGGGTTAAACCACCGAAGTTTTATAAGGTTGTTCGGTAGTTTTCTCGCATAGTTCAATAACTGGTGTGAAACTAATAATGTATTTAATGATGCTCAATACGGTTTTCGTGATAATCGTTCTACTGCTGACGCCATATTCATTTTGCACAGTATTATTCAAAAGGTTTTAGCGAATAAGCTCAAACTATGGTGCACTTTTGTGGACTACGCTCGGGCTTTTGATACCGTGATTAGTGACGCCCTGTGGGTAAAATTATTTGACTCTGGGGTCAGCTGTAAGATGATTAATATGATTAAAGAACTATATAAAAATGTTAAAGCCTGTATAAAGCTAGGTTCTGCTTTGCAATCTTCAGATTTTTTATGTAACTTTGGGTGTTAAACAAGGCGAGCCTTTATCTCCTTTATTTGTAAATGATATATCAAGCTGTATAGACTTCAATTATTTAAATGAAAATGATTTAAATTTGCTATATATGTATTTGATTCTTTTTGCAGATGATATTGTTATATTCACTACTGAACAAGAAAGTTTACAAACTCAACTTGATAATTTATATGTTTATTCGAAAAATGGGGTTTAAAGATAAATGTTAATAAAATAAAGGTATGTGTGTTTGAAAAAAAGAAGGGAAAGGAATGGAGTATTTTAAGACATTTTCATTAATGGTGAAAAGGTTGAAATGGTTGATTCTTTCGTATATTTGGGTGTTAAGTTTTATTACACAGGTAACCTTTTGCATGCTGTGAAAACTCTCTCAGAGCAAGCCTTGAAAGCGTATTATAACCTTATACTACTTTTTGATAGAGTTGAATTTGATATAAAAACTAAACTTTTTTCTATTTTAAAGCATGGTTGTACCAATTTTACTATATGGTTCTGAAGTGATCGGAATATATGATTTTCAAGAAAATAATAAGCTTCAGATAAGATTTTGCAAATATGTTTTAGGTGTCAAATAACAACCACCAAATTATGCGGTTTACGGTGAATTTGGTAGGTTCCCCCTTTCAGTTATTTGTAAAGAAAGGGCGGTTAAGTTCTGGTTAAAAATAATGAAAAACGAAGATTCACCATTAAAACGTATCTATAATGAACAACTTCAAAGCGAAAATCCGAACAGTTAAGCTGCATGCGTTTAAGTTTACACTCTCATGAAATCGAAGTAGGTCGGTATAACAATATCAATAGGGAAAATAGGATTTGTAAACTCTGTGACCAGAATACTATTGAATCAGAGTATCATTTCTTGTTATGTTGTACAAGATATTCTGAAATAAGAAGAAAATATTTTGGTGCCACATCGTGGCCTTCATTTAACAAATTTAAATATCTGATGTCTTCAAAAAATAAGTGTACTATTCTTAAAAAATGTAAATTTATTAGGTATGCTAATCGTATCCGTAATGATACCCTTGCATTGTTGACTGTTTCGTAAAAAATGTTGTGTGTATTGTGTATGTATTTTGTATGTGATTGTGTGTTGTTGCTTTGTAATTATGCTTTATGCTTGTAATTATGCTGGTAATTATGCTTGTGTCTTTGCCATATGTAATAATGTAAATGGCCAAAGGCATGATTTGCCGAGTATTGCCAATAAACTTGAAACTATAATCCGCTCCAAATGGACTAGAATCCACTGTTATTACGGTTTACTTCGTCACCAACAGCGGAATCAGTAGTATCTAGGCTGCTTAGCTGCTTATATTATTTATCTTCACTGGACATGATCAAAAGTTGGCCTTTACTTATACATGTAGATTAACTTTTGCTTTACCCGTAAGTCTGGGGTGACAGGATGTAGGAGCTATTGGCGAAAAAGGTTGGTGAACACATAGTTTGACTGCTGTCACAAAATGCAAATATGCAACTAATTAAAATATCGGAATTGTTTTAGTGGAAATGCTAAAAACAACAACCCCTTACATGTAACATAAAATCATATCAATAGTTTGCTACTATATTTAAATTAAAGGTAAGCATGGATTTTCAATATTTTTAACTTCTGGTGATACAAAGACCATCTTTTGAAGTTTTATATTAATATAATATAACGAAAAACTTAGCAAAATTTAACACATTAAGATTCTCGCGTTAATCAAAACATGGCAGACCTTTCAACACCATTCGTTTTATAATCTTTATATTGTGTTGTCAGAAACATAAGCCGTCTTCCTTACAAACTGCTTTCACGAAAGATGTCAATTGTATGTTTTAGATGATACAATTCACTTTATTGATCTACGTTTTTTCATGCAGTTGCCGCCAACTTGAATTATGCATTAAAAATATACTAAGCAAACAAAATTATCCACTTTTTATGCTTATATTCTCATTAAGGAGTACTTGATTCAATTTTATTTATCAATCACAGTTTATTTTAAATTTAACTGCTCATGAACATTATCTTCTACACCAAAAGCTGAGCAACTACCCAGCGACTAACAACAATAATAAAGAATTTAAAAGACTATATATTCAATTGAAAGGGAGTTAATTTAAGATTGGAATTTCGAGCGCTTCTTATCAACGACAAGTCGTTTTATTAATGAGTGTTTTTTGATTTTATCGACCAACAAAACATATTGATTTTTTTTTCAGTAAAAGTTATAAGCTCTGACTTCTTCTTGAAATCCTTATTTAAACAAAGAGAACGATATCTAAGTTGTGACTGTATATTTCAAAGAACATTTTATTTGCTTGTAATTATTACAGAAATGCAACTTGGTTCAAAGAAGGATAAATTTGAAAATAAACCAGTGGAAGCCATCAACAACTTAAATATTTCTGAGAATGAAATGATCAACAGTAAACTGAAACCCTCACAATGTGTATGTGTTGACTTGTAAAATATTTTTCTAGATATGATGTTCATAGTGTAAACATCATGTAATACATGAATTTTACTGCTCGATTCGCGTAAGGGTTGAGTGCATCTTAAATTTATTGAGAATGGAGAACACAGCAAGTGCCTCGGTAGCGCAGTAGGTAGCGCGTCAGTCTCATAATCACACATAGAAAGAGCGATCTGAAGGTCGTGAGTTCGATCCTCACCCGGGGCATATAATGTTTTGTTTCTGATGTTTGTGTCTAAGCTGCTGGGCGACAAACCTCCCGCTCTCAGGCTGCCAGGCTATCATCTTCACGAACATAAATTATAAACATGATAATAGAAAATAAAGAAACAACAATAATAATGATAATCACAGCAAGAATAATTATTATTATTATTATTATTATTATTATTATTATTATTATTATTTATTATTATTATTATTATAATTATTATTATTATTATTATTATTATTATTATCTTTAGAACAACTGATCGTATTATAGCATGGTTTGATACTCTCTCGTGTAACGGGCCTTATTTAGATGCTATGCTTTTAGGTAGTCTAGATCATCTAGACGTTCTGTGATTGAGAAGTATTATACTGCTATAAGGTCATAGGCCACTAAATGCTGAAAGCATGGCTGTGATTTGCTACTTTTGTTAAGGAGCGATACGGATTATTGTTTCTATACAAGCTGTTTTCTGATTGGTACATGTATATAATGAACTTCTTAAAGTTTTCCTAAACATTTATAAAGTTTAAAATTGACATGACAAAGGAATTTCAAAAGCCTGCTTTTATGTGAAATTTTTTGCATGATCAATTAAAATACTATTTTGAATATCAGAGCTGTTAATTTTTTAGCATAGTTCTGTAATTTTCTATAAAATCCCACAAGCTGGGAGATTCTTTGTTATTTATTAATTTCTTATAAGATATGTGCAGTAAGTGTTTATTTATTACATGTCTTTGCCATATGTATCCATGAAATACATGCAAACAAAACATAACACCAACAAATAAAGCAATAAACAACAAAAACATGGAAATGCTAATAAAACAACACCTTAACATAAAGCCATTTCGAAATTTTGCTACTATATTTGCTTTAAAGATAAGCAGGTGTTTTGTTCATTATTTTACCATCTCGTGATACAAAAATCATCTTTTGAAGTTTTGTATTAACATAATATAAACAAAAATTAGCAAAACTTAACACATTAAGGCTTTCGCGTTAATAAAAAACAAGTCAACACCTTCCGTTTTATAATCTTAATATTTTGTTTTCAGAAACATACGCCACCTTTGCTTACAAACTGCTTTGACGAATGATACAGGTTTTACGTCAACACATATACAAATTCTTGATCTACGCTTTTGGATTTTTCCTGCAATTAACGTCAACGTGAATTATGCATTTAATAAAAATACTTTAAAAAGATGAAACTGTGGAAGCCATCGAACACTACAATATTTTTGAGGAAGCAATGACCAAACGGTGAACTGAAACTCTCTCAATGAGTATAGTTTAAACTTGTTTATTTTACATCGATTGTGAAACAAGTTATTTCAAATTTCATCAATCACGCTCGATGACTGCTTCCTGGTTTTCAAACCTGTGCCCAAGGTTATAAAACTGAGCATGGAAACCAGTCTCAAATCTCAAGCATCTGATTAGCTGAAATGGCGGCCAGTCGCCATTTCAGCCAATCAGATGCTTGAGATTTGAGACTGGTTTCCAAACTCAGCTTTATAACCTTGGAGCCAGTACGGCTTTGTTTGCCTCAGGGCCAAGCGTTTATTAAATTTGTTGACAATTATGAACATAACAGAATAATACCTCGGTAGCGCAGTAGGTAGCGGGTCAGTCTCATAATCACATACAATAAGAGCAATCTGAAGGTCGTGAGTTCGATCCTCACCCCTGGGCACAAATTATTTCGTTTCTAGTGTTTGAGTCTAGGCTGCTGAGCGGCCAACTATACGCTGTCAGGCTGCCAGCTGCACAAACATACGTTAACATTAAAAACAGAACAAAAACACTGTCAGTTGTTGTGGCAAAATAATTATCTATTGATGTCCACCCTTGCATAAGTTACATAAGAAGCCCCGGTAGCGCAGTATGTAGCTTGTCAGTCTCATAACCACGCATAGAAAGAGGGTGAATTTGTACCGAGCCTTATCCCGCCTCCTATGAGTGTGACTATCGATAGTTTTCCACTCCAATTGAATTCGAACCCATTGCGTTGACGTGGTCGATGACGGTTTACGCCAAAAACCAACAGCGACTAAGTAGTATTCATGCAGCTGAGCTGCTTTGATGGTTTATCTTTAAAGAAACTGATCCACTTCGTATTATAGCATATTGATAAAATCCCGAGTAACGGGAATTTAATTAGCTGTTATCTTATTTAAGCCGGTTATGTCATTAATAAACAACCGTCTGTGTTACATCACAAAATCTGATTGAGTTGCCTGTTATTAGATATCAAATTTGGACTTGAAAGAAACCTCGTGTTGCAACTTAAAATGTTCTTAGACTTTGTATGGCAAAAAAACCCTCTCAACTTACCAAAACATGCAGTTTTATTTATTGATTGAGTTGCTTGTTATTAGATATTAAATTTGGACTTTAAAGAAACATCATGTTGCAACTTAAAATGTCCTTAGACTTTGTATGGCAAAAAAACCTTCTCAACTTACCAAAACATGCAGTTTTATTTAATAAGCAGCGAATCATCATAAAGCTGTACATTTATTGGCATTACATAACTTGTTTATGGAAAATGACATTGTGATGTTTACAAATTTTCACGATAACTGATAAAATCATGATAAACAAATAGTTAAGCAGGGTTTTTTGAAATGCATTAATAAACCACCGTCTGTGTTAAATCACAAAATCTGATTGAGTTGCTTGTTATTAGATATTAAATTTGGACTTGAAAGAAACCTCGTGTTGCAACATAAAATGTCCTTACACTTTGTATGGCAAAAAAACCTTCTCAACTTACCAAAACATGTAGTTTTATTTAATAAGCAGCGAATCATCATAAAGCTGTATATTTAATGACATTACATAATTTGTTTATGGAAAATGACATTGTGATGTTTACAAATTTTCAAGATAAAATCATGATAAACAAATAGTTAAGCAGGGTTTTTTGTATAGATGAAAGTAGACTTTACCGGGGTCGGGGG
This sequence comes from Corbicula japonica, assembly GCA_038501625.1. Classification (NCBI taxonomy): domain Eukaryota; kingdom Metazoa; phylum Mollusca; class Bivalvia; order Venerida; family Cyrenidae; genus Corbicula; species Corbicula japonica. Next base: position 221,037 of record JAZAYU010000217.1, read on the forward strand.
CACACTAATGTCCGAGGTGGGGTCCGTCTTAAAAACATTGCAAATGTCTTACTTCTTTAAATTACTAATCGAATTTTGCATTTCCTCTTGGGCTGGAACAAGTTTCTTTGTGTATATAATCATCTCCAATAGTAATGATTCTTTATACCCAGAATATCCAATATATCATCACTTACCCTATCAAGAAATCAAATAACTACACCATATGAGCAATACATGTTTATTTACCACGCGTGCATTTCGTAACAGTGTCACATACGTGCACACAAAGCATCACACGAAAAGCCTTATTAACAACAACAACCTGGAAATAATGATAATAAAACAACACCCTTAACACAAAGCAATTTCTAATATATTTGCATTAAAGATAAGCATGGATTTTTGCGAGAGTTTTACCATCTGGTGATACGAAACCCATAATTTGAAATGTTGTTTAATATAATACATGTATAAACAAACATCAGCAAAACTTAACACATTGAAGCTTTCGCGTTATTTAAAACATAGCAGACCATTCATCCCCTTGTTTGATCTTAATATTTTGTTTTTAGAAACATAAAGCTCTTTTGCTTACTTGCTTTGTCGAAGGATATCAGCAGTATGTTATAGATGATCCGTGTATCCTAGAACCTGATGTGAACACCCAGTGGCAAATTATTTTGCCACTGACCGTTCCAAGGCGGGAACCCAAAGGCTTCTCATTTTTGTTAATTGTTTGTGGTGCCTTTTTTTTTTAATTTGACACTTATAAACACATGCTATCTTTTCATCTTTTCTTTTTTCGCTGAGTAGGGAGGCTGTGTTTTGCGAGTGTGGCGATATTTCTACTTGATCTACGTTTTTCCTGCAATTAACGTCAACGTGAATAATGCATCGAATAAAAAAATTAAAGAAGTTGAAAACGTGGAAGCCATCGATGGTGAACCAAATGGTTAACTGAAACTCTCTCAATGAGTATAGTTCAAACTTATTTAATATTTTACATAGGGTAGTGAAACAAGTTATTCCAACACGCACTATGACTGCTTCCTGGGTTGCCAACCAGTACTCGCGCCGAAAGTAGATTGGGGAAACTGCAGAAGAATCTCATCCCTGGTGGAGTGTATTCCGTCACTCTGTTTGTTTTCCTTCTCGTTCAGTATGTTTCGGCTTCAAACATATTCTCTAACTGGTAGGATTATGATGCTAAACATCATGAGAGACATGCATTTTACGGCTTTTTTGCCTCAGGGCCAAGCGCGTATTAAATGTATTGAGAATGATGAACAGAACAGAATAAGTGCCTCGGTAGCGCAGTAGGTAGCGCGTCAGTCTCATAATCACACATAATAAGAGCGATCTGAAGGTCGTGAGTTCGATCCTCACCCGGGGCACAGATGTTTTTGTTTCTAGTGTTTCTGAGTAGGCTGCTGAGCGACAAACTACAAGCTGTCAGGTTGCCAGCTTCTCTAACATACGTTAACATTTAAAAGAGAACAAAAACACTGCGCGAGCCCCGGAAACGTCAGCTTTTGTGGCAAAATAATTATCTACTGATGTCCAGCCTTGCAAAAGGTAGTCTAGAGACATCGCTATATAAGAAGTCTGACCGTCAAGTGGCGCTTTTGTATGGTAAACAAATCCAAAATAAATCGCGATTTCTAATAAAATTTGTTAACAGTGCTTTAACCGTATTTCTCCCACACTGGGCAAAGTGAAATTTAGGTAATATGATATCAAGCTACAAAATCAGGTATATGATTGATAAACAAAGGACGTTGAAGTACTTGCCTACCCCATTTTACATAAATGAATGCAAATATATGGTACGCCATTGCTGCCTCTTCTTGATAATGGTTTTAGACTGTCACGTTGTATGGTATGACAGTTGTCATTATACGGTAATTGATAAAAGAAAAGAATATCAAAATCTCTCTAACGGAAAATTGCAGTTCCGTCAATCTTTGCATAAATAAATCATTTTAGGTATGTTTATTATTTATACGTTAAGAAAAGTTAGAACAGAAAAGAAAAATAGATTTTCCTAAAAAAATCCCTAAATTCTGCAGCCAAACACAAAAACAAAATAACACTAAACATCAATGAAAATGCCTTCCTAAGTAATGAGTTACTTACAACATTTTCTAAGATCATCTTGTCTAACACATGTATACATTAAGAGGTATTTGTAAAAGTGTGTTTTGGCCTTTAATTTCATGCTTGCGGAGATGAATGACAAAAAATTGTTGACTTCTCTCTTTACATTTTAAAGTTCTTTTAATGAATCTTAAATATTGTCAATATCATTTTGATCATGTGAGCATTTGATCTGTTTTTGTTTTGCGATGCTTCTTTTTTGTGTTTGTTTGCAAATAGAATTTTAGGGATTTTCAAGCTTTATTTTTTCTTTACAGTTCTAAATTGTCTTAACACTTTTTCTTTTCGTAATTGGGAAATTTTTATACTTTTTTTAAAAATAATCTAAGGGATTTCACTGTAACATGTTTCTAAGGTCGCCATTAGGGTATGCCAAAGAATTTTGAAGTTATCTTAAGAAATTCAAAAATTGGTTGTAGGGCGAAGTTTTTCACTTCAGACGTAATTTTGATCCAAGAAGGTCCAAATTTAGGGGAAAAATATGATCTTCTTATTGAAATGATTTCATTCTGAAATATTTCTAAGGTTGAAATAAGGTAACTATTGTGCTTGCAACGTCTGTTTAAACTTTTTATCAGATATCTGGTAACCGCAAAACCCAGCTTACCTGAACACGCCTGTGGGCGCAATAACACAGTTAAAAATGCTTGTTGCCGTAGCATATGTCGTTTCGATTTCCGGCTGGCAGGGCGACAGTCTAAAATAAAATGTTCACAAGACAACAACGGCGCTCCGTACTAATGTCCTAAATACAAGCCTCGTTTTGGAGTGTCTGATTTTTTAACGAATAATGTCTTCAGACGTACTGATCGTCTTTGCAAAATCAGAGCGTCTGAATGATTGAGACTAGGCAAAAAGTACATAAGGAGCCCCGGTAGCTACTCAGTCTCATAACCAAAACATAGAAAGAGTATGACTGTATCCAGCCATGTCCTGCCTCCTATGAGTGTGACGATCTGCATTGATAGTTTTCTCTCGTGATTTTTTCCGACTCCAATTGAATTCGAACCCATTGCGTTGACGTGGTCTATGACGGTTTACGTCAAAAGCAACAGCGACATTAGTAGTATTCATGCAGCTGAGCTGCTTTGATGGTTTATCTTTCAAGAAACAGATTCACTTCGTATTATAGCATTTTGATAATTTCGCGAGTAACAGGCCTTTAATGAGTTATGTTATTTAAGACGCTTATGGTGTTAAGAAGAAACCACCGTTTGTATTACAACCTAGAATCAGATAGCGTTGCTGGCTAGTAGACATTAAATCTGGACTGTTAAGAAACCTCGTCCTTAGACGTTTGGATGGCAAAAACAATCTTCTAAACTTACCAAAACATGTCGTTTAATTTGATAAGATGCTAACCATCTTAAAACTGCACATTAAATAGAATTACATAATTTGTTGACGGAAAATGACAGAAAGATGTAATATAAAAAGTTTCAAGATAACTGATAACATGTAAACATGATAAACAAATTCTTAAGCAGGGTCAGAGGCACACGTATGTCCGAGTTGGAGTCTGTCTACAAAAGCATTTTTTTAATTACTAACCGAAGTCTGCATTTTCTCAGGGCTGAAACAGGTTTCTTTATGTATGAAATCATCTTAAATAGTAATGATTGTTTATCACCAGACCGGAAATATATTCTCACATACCTTGTCAAAAAACAAAACAATTACACCATATTTCTGTTTTTGTCGTTGTTTATTTTCAGTTTTTGTTGTTGTTTATTTTCAGTTTTACGCCATTCCCGCCTTTGAACAAGGACATTATGATGTGGGCGAAAGAAACTACACCATATGAGCGGTACATGTTTATTTATGACACGTGCATTGCGTAACAATGTCACAAACGTACAAACAAAGCATCACACCAAAACATAAACCTTATTTTCAACAAAACATACAGAGCCATTTCTACTATATTTGCATTAATAGCTGTCACGTGACTGTAAAGTGTAAAGTCATGGAAATTTTCTCTCGTGCATTTTTGGACTAAATTACTTAAATTAATGATATTATTGGACTTTTATTGCATAAAAGTGATGGTGGTTACATTGTATGAATGTCACAAAACCAAAATTTATCAAAAAACCAAAGGAAAAGACATAAAAAGGATGAAAAGAGGAAGGCCAGTGGTTCACCTGAGTTAGATAATGGTGGCCATTGTACACCTGGACATCACCTGTCGCCACAAAGCGTGACGGACAAGGACTTTTATCAACATAGCATCGATTACGTTCACACAGTAATGAATCCGAATTCTACACCCGTTTTAAATCTTGGACAACAGATACCGTATGGTCTGCAGATTCTACAAACGCCTGGGACGCCTAACGTTTTTCAAACAGGGGTCTCAACAACAACAACTCCGAGCTGGGCTATCCCGCTGCTAGAAGACATTAAAGATATTAAAGCAGCACTTCCCAAGATTGACCAAATTGAAAAAACGGTGAATTCTATGTGCGCCAAACTCCATGATGTGGAAAAAAAGGTCACAGTCCTAGAATCTAAGGTAAATGAATTTGACAAATCTATCTCATTTATTGACGCAAGTGTGGATGAGAGCAAAACTGACCTAAAACAGGCTAAAGCTGATCTAAAGAAAATGAAAAACCTATGTGATGATATGCAAACCACAGTTATTGATTATCAAAAGAGAGAAGAAACTCATATCGAAAAGATCCTTGATTTAGAAGCGAGATCTATGAGAGATAACCTAATATTTTACGGACTAGAAGAACCAGAAAAGCCCAAACAGGGTGAGAAGCAAAAACCTGATAACTGTGAAGAGTTTGTTAAGGCGCTGATTTCAAACACACTTGAAATAAATACCGCTGGCATGGAATTTAATAGAATACACAGGCTAGGAGGGGACCGGGCCAAAAGACCACGTCCGATTATAGTAAATTTCCACCGTTATAGTGATCGCGAAAAGGTGCGCCTTAAATCCTATGAGAAAAACACCAAAAACGCACTTAAGGAACTGAAACAAGGAATAGGAGTACAAATGCCACAACAATACAGGGATGCAAGGAAAGTATTCGGTGAATACATCAAAGCGGAGGAAAATTCTGACAAAGAAATGCGAATCATTGGAAACAAACTATATATGGACGGGAAAATCACGAAGACATATGTTAATGGCAAAGTCTGCGATGTGAAAAACAACGAAGTGTAGGGAGGTCATGAGAGAGACATCACAATACTCGCATGGAACGTTCATGGTCTGGCTAGGAAAATACACGATCCAGACTTTATAGACATTATAAAACAATATGATGTAGCTTTATTGTCTGAAACATGGATTTCTGCTAACACTCACATTAACCTTAATATAACTGGCTATAATTGTGACCATTTATATGGTAACAAGTCATTGAATACTCGTAAAGGTAGATATAGTGGAGGAATAAGTATTTACTGTAAAAATTTATTGAACAATGCTGTAAAAATTGTTGAAAAAATACAAAATGGAATACTATGGGTAGAACTTGATAAGTCACTCTTTGAATTTAAAGAAAATGTATACATTTGCCATACATATATTGTCCCAAATGCTTCTATTGTTGTTAACAGGGATGAATTTGATTTTTTAGAGCAAATCGAATTAAGCCTAGAAAAATACAAATCACTAGGTAAATGTTTTATAACTGGTGATTTAAATAGTCGTACTTCTAATTTTTTTACATGTATTAGATTTTGACGCATATATTGATGAAAATGTACAAGACATTATAAACATACCCGCACGTGTTTCGCAAGATCACGTGATTGACCAGGCCGGGAGACGCCTGATTGAATTTTGTATGTCGTCTGCATTAGTCATCGGTAATGGACGTTTATATTGTGACCGAGATATAGGTCAATTTACATATCACTCACTGAACGGTTCAAGTGTAGTAGATTATTTTTTGTTGAATATATATGATTTCCATTGTATTTCTGATTTTTGTGTATTACAGCCAAATGAATTCTCAGATCACTCAGGTTTATCATTTAAACTAAAGAGTAATATGAATATAAATACATGTAAAAACGCCTTAAATAATAATAATCGACTTAAATGGGACGATTTAAAAATAAATGATTTTAAGTTAATAATAGAAAGCAAAAGTGATATCTTTTTGGAACTTAATAATCGTGTCCAAAATAATGATAATATAGACAATGTATCAACTTCTTTTATAAATACTTTATTTGACTGTGCACAAGCGACATTTGGATCGGCTCAATCATCGCAAAAAGAATTCTGTAATCGTAAAAAAAATTCAAATAAACAACCGTGGTTCGACAAAGAATGCTATCAGGCCAGGTCGATTTTTAAAAGAAAAAGAAATGCTTTTTTACGAGATAGAAAAAATAATGAGTTAAAAGAAGCTTATCTAAGTTCAAAAACACATTATAATCGAGTAAAAAGAAAACAAAAACACACACACAAATTAAAAGAGAGTAAACTTTTAAAAGACATGAGTAAGTCCCAACCTCGAGCTTTCTGGAAAAAAATTAAAAAGCAATATACCAAACCGCCTAACTTTGCGAATAACTTAGAAATAAAAGATCTTCATGACCACTTTAAAAATCTATATAGTACCCAAATTTTACAAAATAATGAAGACGAAATATTCCCGGAAATTCAAGATGAAGACCTTGATGAAAAAATTACCATTTCAGAAATCGAAAAAGCCGTATTTACACAAAAAAATAACAAGAGTAGTGGCTCAGACTATATTATAGCTGAAATATATAAACACTCGTTCCCAGTCATATCGCCTTTTTTATTAGCATTATTTAACAGGATTTTTGAACAAGGGGAGTATCCTAATGAATGGGGTGTCGGTATTATTGTCCCGATTTTCAAAGGGGGTGATTTAGAAGAACCAAAAAATTACAGGGGTATAACACTTATTAATACCATAGCAAAAATTTATTCTCAAGTTCTGTTGAATAGATTAACAAAATGGTCTACAAAACATAAAACAATTATTGACAATCAATTTGGCTTCCAAAAAGGAAAATCTACTATTGACAGTATATTCTTATTACATTCAATTATTGTAAACTCCCTCTGTAATCGTGAAAAGGTATATTGTGCATTTATCGATTTTGAAAAATGCTTTGATAAATTAAATAGAACATTTATCCTACAAAAACTTCTAAAAGAGCAAGTGAGTACTAAATTTGTTAAAGCGATACAGAGTATGTACTGTGCCGTTAAAGCTGCGGTAAAATACCATAATAGTGTATCAGATTTTTTTGAATCAAATATTGGGGCAAAACAAGGGGACCCCACCTCCAGTCTACTCTTTTTATTCTTCGTTAACGATATCACAAATAATATTAACAATAATATTGACGGCTATTCACCATAGAAGATATCAAAATATATCTAATATTATTCGCAGATGATATGGTTCTCTTTGCGCATGAACCGGAAGCTCTACAGTCAATGCTCAATGATCTCTTTAATTACTGTACAACTTGGGGGCTGACAGTGAACACAAATAAAACTAAAATTATGATTTTTGAACAAGGAAGGCATACAACACATGACTTTTTATTTAACAATATAGTACTAGAAAATGTTAAAACGTTTAAATATCTAGGTGTGAACTTGTATAAAAACGGAAACTGGTTCAGAACACAGAAGAAACTCGCACAACATTCATTATCTGCCCTACACAACTTATTTATTGCTTTTAATCAACTTGAATTATCTGTAACTGACAAATGTAAATTATTCGATACCCTAGTTGGGTCAATTTTGAATTACAGTGCGGAAGTATTTGGATATAATGAAGGGAAGAACTTAGAAATTATTCATACCAAATTTTTGAGAAAAATTCTAAGCGTAAAAAAATCAACAAATCTAGATGGTTTATACGGCGAACTTGGGCGGCATCCCATAAAAATCCAACGTCATATTATTCTTATAAAATATTGGTTTAAATTACTACAACTTAACAATACAAGTTTGATAAAACGAATGTACAACACACTCAAAAATGACGCCGAAAACGGTATTACATATAACGGAAACAATTGGGCACACCAAATAAAAACTATTTTAAGTAATATTGGAATGTTAAATATTTGGCTTAATCAAGATAATAACCTCTGTCAATTACATTTTTATATTATAAGAAACAGAATATTAGATATTTATAAACAAGGATGGTATTCTAGTATAAATAATTCAAGGAGATTGGTAACATATAGTCTATATAAACATGAGTTTGAATGTGAAAAATATCTCAAATGTATATTATCAAATAAATATAAAACAGCGTTAGCGAGATTCAGATTATCTTCCCATGAATTAGCTATTGAAACAGGTCGACATAGAAATATTCCAGTAGAAAACAGAATTTGTACAAGTTGTCACATGAACTTACTAGAAAACGAATATCATTTTTTACTTGTATGTCCAAAATACTACTATCTTAGAAAACAATTTTTCAGTCCCTATTATTGTCATTGGCCAACATTAAAAAAGTTTGAAACACTTCTATCATCAAAAAATCCAAAACTTCTTAATAATCTAGCTAAGTATATATATTTCGCTTTTAAAGAGCGAAATAATATTTAAGTACCTTAGTCTCTCTGTACAATTGTATGTTAATTATTAATGATATAATATTATGTTAATTGTCATGACTTGCACTTTACAGTGTATTGTATTTATCGGCTATAATTGTATTATATACTTTAATGCCGAATAAAATATTTGTCATTGTCATTGTCATTGTCATTAAAAAAATAAGCATGGATTTTTGCAATATTTTAACAACTGGTAATACAAAAACCATAGTTTGAAATATTGTGTAATCTAATATTAAAAAAAACATTAGCAAAACTTAAACCATAGCAGATCATTACACCTGTAATAATCTTAATATTTTGTTGTTAGAAACATAAAGCTCCTTTGCTTACTTGCTTTGTCGAAGGATATCAGCAGTATGTTATAGATGGTCCGTGTACCCTAGAACCTGGTGTGAACACCCAGTGGCAAATTATTTTGCCACTGAGAGTTCCAAGGCGGTAATTCCAAGCATTCTTATTTTATTTGTTGGTGCCTTTTTTTTTAATTTAACATACTTATAAACAGATGCTCTCTTTTCATCTCTTCTTTTTCGCTGCTTGGGAAGGCTGCGTTTTATGAGTGTGGCGATTCTTGCTATGCATATTTCTACTTGATCTACTTTTTTCTGCAGTTAACGTCAACGTGAATTATGCATTGAATAAAATATTTTTAAAGAAGATGAAACCGTGAAAGCCATCGATGGTGAACCAAATGGTGGACTGAAACTCTCTCGGTAGAGTATAGTTTTAACTTACTTATTTTACATCGGTAGTGAAACAAGTTAATATTCCAACACGCACTACGACTGTTTCCTGCGTTGCCGCGCCGAAAGTAGATTGGGGAAACTGCAGACGAATCTCATCCCTGGTGGGATTCGAACCCGCAGTACTGAATGTACTGACATGTAGTCCGACCCTCTGTTTTTCTTCCTTTTCGATAAGTATGTTTCGGCTTCAAAACTATTTCTCTAACTGGTAGGATTATGATGTAAAACATCATGCGAGACATGCATTTTACGGATTTATTCGCCTCAGGGCCAAGTTTATATTAAATTTGTTGACAATTATGAACAGAACAGAATAAGTGCCTCGGTAGCGCAGTAGGTAGCGCGTCAGTCTCATAATCACATATAATAAGAGAGATCTGAAGGTCGTGAGTTCGATCCTCACCCGGGGCACAAAAGTTTTGTTTCTAGTGTTTGTGTCTAGGCTGCTGAGCGGCCAACTACACGCTGTCAGGCTGCCAGCTCCACAAACATACATTAACATTTAAAGCAGAACGCAAACACTGCGGGAGCCACGGAAGCGTCAGTTTTTGTGGCAAAAAAAAATATAGCAATAGGAAGAAACCACCGTCTGTATTACATCACAGAATAAGAATGCGTTGCTAGTTATTAGACAATAAATATGGACTGTTAAGAAACTTCGTGTTGCGACTTAAAATGTCCTTAGACGTTTGTATGGCAAAACAAACTTCTCAACTGACTAAAACATGCAGTATAATTTAATAAGCAGCGAAAAATCTTAAAACTGCACATTAAATGGCATTACAAGCTAACTGATAAAACATAAAAACATGATAAACAAATAGGTAATCAGGGGTTTTTTGTATAGATGAAAGTAGACTCTTTACCGAGGTCGGGGGCACACTTATGTCAGAGTAGAAGTCCGTCTACAAAAACATTGCCATGTGGCTTTCTTTTTTAAATTACTAATCGAATTTTGCGTTTTCTCTGAGGCTGAAACAAGATTCTTTATTTATGAAATCATTATCCCCAGACCGGAAATATATTCTCACTTACCATGTCAAGAAACAAAATAACTACACCATATGAGCGGTTCATGTTTATTTACCACACTTGCATTTCATAACAATGTCACGTACGTGCAAACAAAACATCCCACCGACACATATAAGCCATAACAACAAAAACAACCTGGAAATAAGAATAATAAAATAACACCCTTAACACAAAGCCATTTCTACTATATTTGCGTTAAAGATAAGCATGGATTTTTGCGATATTTTTACAATCTGGTGTTACGAAAAGCACAGTTTGAAATATTGTATAATATAATATAAACAAACATTAGCCAAACTTAACACATTAAGTCTCTAGCGTTAATCAAAACATAGCAGACCATTAAACACCTTGTTATAGTCTTAATATTTTGCCACCTTTGTTTACATCCTTTGACGAAGGATATCAACTGTATTTTATAGAAGAGCCGTGCACCCTAGAACCTGGTTAAAACACCCAGTGGCAAATTATTTTGCCACTGACCGTTCCAAGGCGGTAACCCCAAGTGGTTCTCATTTTTGTTTATTGTTTGTGGTGTTTTATTTGAATTTGACATACTTTTAAACACATACTCTCTTTTTCCTCTCTTCTCTTTCGCTGAGTGCGGGTGCTTTGTTTTGATAGTGTGGCGATTCCTGATATGCATATTTCTACTTGATTTGTTTTTTTTTCCTGCAATAACGTCAACGTAAATAAATATGCATTGAATAAGAAAATGAAACCGAGGAAGCCTTCGATGGTGAACCAAATGGTGAACTGAAACTCTCGCAATGAGTATAGTTTAAACTTATTGCCAACCAGAACTCGCGCCGAATGTAGATTGGGGAAACTTCAGACGAATCTCCTCCCTAGTGGGATTCGAACCCGCAGTCCTGACCTGATATGTAGTCCGACGCTCTGTTCTTCTTCCTTCTCGATGAGTATGGTTTGGCTTGTAAAACATTTCTCCAACTGGTAGGATTATGATGTAAAACATCATAGAGACATGCATTTTACGACTTTGTTCGCCTCGGGGCCAGGCCAAGAGCATATTAAATTTATTGAGAATGATGAACAGAACAGAATAAGTGCCTCGGTAGCGCAGTAGGTAGCGCGTCAGTCTCATAATCACATATAATATGAGTTATCTGAAGGTCGTGAGTTCGATCCTCACCCGGGGCACAAATCTTTTGTGTTTGGATTTGGGAACTTGCCTTTTTAAGTTCAAAATAAGCGTTTGGCCATCAAATCTGTTTAAGGAGATGCGTTTGCAAATGCTTTTCTAGATCGTAATCATAAGGCTTTGAATGAGATTTGATTTTAAAAATAATAATAAGATTAATAATAATCAATAGCGAGATGATGATGATAATAGCGAGCTAATATTAAAAATCATCTTATTATAAGAATAAAATAGAACAGAAGAAGAACAACAACAACAAAGGCAACAACAACAACAACAACAACAAAAACTATAACAATACGACTATGTACCCGTACTATGATCCCGTTCTTTTTGGTTTAAAGAAGGAAATGGTGAATGTGTATCAAGCCAAGTCCTTATAGAGCAGGCACTTGCGTTGAACCACCGGAGTTATATAAGGTAGCTTTATAGCATCTTACACGATTAGTTTTGGCTCCAAAAAGGACTCAAACCCACTGCGATGACGTGGTCGATGACGGATAACGTCATAACCACAGCGTTGTCAGTATTATTCATGCTGCTTATCTGTTTTGATTATTTATCTTTAAAGAAACTGATCCACCTCGTATTATAGCATTTGATAATTTATTGTTGTTATGTTATTTAAGCAGCTTATGGCATTAAGAAGAAACCACCGTCTGTGTTATATCAAAAAATCCGATCCGCTTTAATTAGACTTTAAATCTGAACAATTAACAAATATTGACCTATGGCCTTTGTAAGGCAAAAACAAAGAACTCTTCTTACAAAAACTTGCAGTTTAAATAAATAAGCAAATAGCTATCTTAAAATTGCACATCAAAAAGCATTACATAATTTGTTTATGGAAAATGACACACTGATGCATACAAGGTTTCGAGAATAATGATAAAACATGAAAATATGATAAGCAAATACTTAATCAAGCACATTTTATAACTGACAGTAGACGCTTTGCCAGGGCCACCGGCACACTTATGTCCGAATTGGAGTCCGTCAATGAAAATCATTGCATAACTTACTTTTTGCAAAACGAACTAGTTGAATTTTGCATTTTCCCCGGGGCGTGTACTTGTTTCATAAGATATAAACATCTAAAACGATGATTATTCTTAAAATTAACCATGATGATGATTATGATGGTGGTGGTTGTGGTGGTGGTGGTGGTGGTGGTGGTGGTGGTGGTGATGATGATGATGATGATGATGATGATGATGATGATGATGATATAAGTGTTAAAGAAGCGATTCAAAGAATTCTACTTTCAGGAATATGGTAGTGTGAAATTCATTTATATTCAAATAGCGAAATCAACAACATGTTCTATCGGTTTTTAGTTTCTATATTTTGACAACAATGATGTTGGGCTTAGAATGTTAAAATATCCGGAGAATGAAGTCCGAAAATATTTGTTTGCCAATACTTGTTTATGAAATAGCGACCAGACAATGATAAAACCATCCATAATTATAGCCCGTGTGCCAGATAACGTAGCCCGTGTGCCAGATAACGTAGCCCGTGTGCCAGATAACGTAGCCCGTGTGCCAGATAACGTAATCCCCGTATATACTCTATGTCTATCATTTCACTATTTGAATATATCTTTCGTCTAAAACGAGTGTTCACCTCTCGAGCTTTACTGATAAACGTGGTCTTAAGAAGCCCCTGTATAACTGATTATGGAAAAGTAGACAGTCATGTGATAGTGTGTTTATATAGACAATTTCAAAATATATCATTGATATAAACAAATATTGAATATATATATACGAGTTGAGTATTTTATCTATTGAGCAATTCCCATGCAGGTTACACTACAATATCAAATTCATGTAAGGGAGAATACAACGACTGGAAAATATTTAATTGTAAAAGGTTATTACCTCCCTTAAAGCAATAATGTGACAACAGGCTTTATACAAAGTTAGATAATCTGTTTTATTATTTTATTAAATGGATAATGACATCCTTATACAAATAAATTTTTTGAAATGCGAAGACAATCGCATATTTGACGTCTTCGAAATAAGCAAAAACACAACGTTACTAGCGATGAACTTACTTCGTGAGTTCGTCTCCGCTGATACAGTAATGTGCCCAAGGTTATAAAACTGAGCATGGAAACCAGTCTCAAATCTCAAGCATCTGATTGGCTGAAATGGCGACTGGTCGCCATTTCAACCAATCAGATGCTTGAGATTTGAGACTGGTTTCCAAACTCAGTTTTATAACCTCCAACCATGATCATGGTAGGCAAAAAAAACTGACTGAAACCGCCAATATCGTACGAGACCGTGTAGTGATTCCCTGGTCCCTACGTTCTTATTATTATGGGACGTAAAAACCGACCCTACATTTTGGTTGAAATCGATTGACACGATTGTGACGTTGTAGGTTAGAAATTGGCTATGCCGCAGATTGCAATATAGTTTATGCCTAAGTAACTTTAAATAATTCCCGTTTTGAAAATAATATTTGTGTCGGATTGTGACGTAATCAGGGAAAAGCGCCACCAGGCAGTAACATCATATTTATCCGTTGCAGAAATGCAAGTTATATGTTACGCTATATATATGTAAATCTACGTTAACGAAATCGGCCAACGGAACTTTACACGTAAAATAGAAAAACCTCAAGTTATGCTTCAAAAAGTTAATGAAAATATTCATGATACGTTATTTACGTGTAGGATCGATCCCTGTCCGTATATGAAAACACGCCTAATTTGTTGAAAATGAAATATACGTTAAACGGTACGTTACACAGATGGGTGGTATACGAGAGTTATACGAAATATGCATGATACAATACTGATACGTTATAATACTGTAGTATCATTTAATTTCGCGAGTAAGAATTTTTGCGCAAAAACCGCACATAACAAAATCGCGGGGGCTCAAATTCGCGCAACAGTATTTTCCAAAAAAAAAAGAAACATTGTAAAATAGTTTCATTTCGCTGGGGTTGAACTACGCGCTTTTGCCGTAGCGCGAGATACGCGAAAATTAAACCCGCGCGAAATAAAATGATTTAACAGTAGGCCTAAACGAAAACCGACAATTTTTAATGCTCTTTACACGAAGTACTAGTTTTATGCTTTGTACGATTTTATAAAACGATATAGCTATGTAGGACACGTGGTTACGTTAAAAAACAGTTTAAGCTCATCATATGAAATACGGACACACGTTAGAAGCATGTTATGTTAGAGAAATTATATCCGGTGCAAATCCGTACTAAAATACACGTTCTCGATTCTCACTTGAAGCGTGAAAATGAGAAAACTATTTTGCAAATAGTTTAAAGATTCATAAAAAACGCGTTGTCAAATATAGTAAGAAAAAATATGTATCAACTATGATACTGAATGCAGCCGACTGGCGCTGCAAAAGTACATAGCAAATTACCCCACCCTGTCTTCGTACACATCCGCCCTTACATGTTTACATATGTCAGTTATGTATTATGATCGCCTATCATACAAAAGATAAATAACACTCTATTAACTAGCGTACAAATGTGGTTCTAATATTAATGGTAAACATCGGTGTACAATTTCTCAAATACCTAAATATTTATACAAAACTCGAGTGTTTCCTTTGCATTATATATGTAGTTGTGTATAAATATAGGTCGAATGCTAAGCAAATTCTTGAGAGTTAAGGGTTAATAAATTGTACCAACGAATTATCGAGGAGAAATACTCGTATGTTATTATGGTATGTCCTAATTTTCGCAGGGTGTCAATGGCAGATCGGTGAAGTTGGCGGCCTAGCGACGTGAAGTTAGTGACCTAGCGGCGTGAAGTTGGCGGCCTAACCGCGTGGTTTGTGGTCTAGTTGCATGAAGTCGGCGGCCTAGCGAGGTTAAGTTGGCGAGCTATCGGCGCGAAGTTGGTGGCCTGGCGGCGTGAAGCTGGCGGCCTAGCGTCGTGAATTTTGCGGCCTAGCGGGATGAAGTTGAAGGCCTAGCAGCGTGAAGTTGGCGACATAGCTGCGTGAATTTAGCGGCCTAGCAGCGTGAAGTTAGCAGCATATCGACGTGAAGTTGGCGGCCTAGCGACGTGGTTAGCAGCCCGGTGGCGTAAAGTTGGCGTCGTTCGCCATTTGTGGTCTTGATTATTACAGGACTGATCGCCCTGACGCCGAGCACTCTTAATCAAATACACATATCCCGATTACATTTTAAACTTAAACAATCGCCATTGACCACACATACTGAATACATAATAGAGTTAAAACTAACAGGAATATAATTTTCATTTCAAACCAAAAATGCACAATCATATTGGTTTTGAACATAAATTTGCAACTTATCATGATAATAATGTTTATTGGATCCTCATTTGATTACACTAAGAGCGGCACACCTTTAACGTAAATAGAGAAGAATTGGATGAACACCCGCTACAAACCGTCAACTTAGCCTGACACCCGGCTAGATGCGTTTTTAATTAACTTTTCGTATAAGTTCCTATTCGAATTTCTGTAGAACCATTAACATGGTACCCGGCTAGATGATTCTATTTAAAATACTTTAAACAATAACTTTTAAGGTAAAAACAGAAAAAGTAGAGACCTTTATTTTTTTTTGACATAAGAACAGTAACAGAACATAGGGATGGGACCCAGTCTATGGAACCATTTATGTTCTTAGATCTGGCAGTATTCTTTCCAGAAATCATGTACTAATTCATTGGAAATGGCAGCGCATTTATAAAAAAATTAACGGTATTTCTGAAACGTAATATTTATATCATACATCCTGGTCATTATTGAATACTAACAATTTATCTCGAAATCATGTTTTGTAATCAAGTGTAACATTTTGCTCCGTCGGGTCCATTATTGCACAAACAAATAATAAAGGAAGGTTTAAAATCCGGACCAAGCACCGTCTATTACGTTCAAGTAGTTCGTATTCAGAGTGATTAACCCCCGTCGTCCAAGTGCGACTTGGTGGCCACCCAAAATACAACATTCTTCGCTAATTAGACAGCGTAAAACGTTTTACGGAAAAATAACAATGGCGAAAAACACCTAGTGTTTGAACAGGTATCGTAATTGGGATGGTAATTGGTCAGAAATCCGCTCTAATAAAGTCCAGATTTGTTGGTCATTAGTGCCGAGATCCTTGTTATTAATGTTTTACGTAACTGACTCAGGTCGCGGTGCGGTGGAAGCCGGGTCGAATTCTTTACGCAATTAGTAGTTACGCAAATGCGCTGTTTCATCTCTTATTGATAAATTGCATTCTGTACCGAAAAGAACAGAACAGAACAGAGCGGAACGAATCGGGACATAACAAAACTTCATTTTCACTCTGATACTTGACTAGACTAGCCACAAGTGTTTTTTTATATATATATTTTATTAATCATAACATAATGTTTTGTAGCCAGTCTATCTCCTATCCTACTGCAGTGCAAGAGATGTCTTGATGAAGCTCAGAGAGGGATGTAGACTTGCTTAAGATTTATAGTTGGAAATTGATGAAAACAAATACTTCATCGCCTGGAATCCAGGCTAGTCCATGATATACAACATGGGGTTCATACATTGTATAAGTTCAACATATACACATTACTTCGGTTCTGGTTAACTAAAAATACGTCTTTTCCAGAAATCTGATCAAAGAGACAATATTATATCATATCATAACAAATCATATGAAACAAACAACCGATAAAGCATAGTGATGCGAAAATGTTTCATACATGTACGATATTGTTCGAAAAAAAGCCTTATAACACATGATGATGTAACAAGTGAAAATCTGCGAGTACTTACCCAAGAATTGAGTCAATATGTGTTTGTGTTTGTTGTTTTTGCTATGTTAAGCATACCTTTCATTTATGTACTGATCGTGAGTAAAATAAATCATGATTCCAATGTTCTCGTCAGCCGTCATAAAGCTTCAAAATCTAATTTGTGTCACGTAATGTAAAAAGTGGCTTCGTCCTATTTTTCGACATTTTAGTAATTGTTGTAACTTTATTAGATGTTGAAAAAAACTTACAATAATCTATATTTTTCTCACAATTTAAAAGTATTTTTATCGCACAATTTTAGAATATAATGCTTTTAAAATTTTCCAGTAACTTGTATTGTCACCAGCTGTACCAAATTTTAGTTCTTGTTATTGTTGTTTTTTATTTTCAGCTAGAACGATGCCTGAGTTACATGTGTTATGCTGTCCCAGTTGGAACACCGTTCCGTTTAGAACTCTGTCTCAGTTAAGTATTATGCTTTATGTGCACAACACAAATTTCAATGGGGATTTCTAAAATTAAGAACAAGAAGTTAAGATCCTTTTTCCAGTTTTATATTAAGTATCACGTAAACAGTCAAAGCAGATGTGTTACATGTATCACAATTTTTGTGAAAGATACAATTCTAATTAAACATATATTTTTAAAACATACGTGCGATATACACACTATGTATTTAACATTGCATGTATAATGAAACCTAAATAATAATCTAATAAATTGTTTTAACAAGTTTTTTTATCAAAATACCCAAACTAAGTAAACGACGACATTACAATCAAATTTGTCTAAAAATGCATCAGTTTGCAATACTTTATATGAACTGTTTTACACAACAACCTGTTTGATAATATAAATATATACATATAACGGACATTCCCGTATTAACTATTTAACGTTATATTTCCCGAAAGAAATATTAAATGCTTGCAAACTACTAACATAAAATAGTAAACAGCAATAACTGAGAAATCGCAATGAATAGAATTCTCGTATTTTGTTAACATCTAGTGTCCGTGAATATGTTTAAGGGCATAACATAAGGATCCACTACGCAGTACACTCCTCCTTGCACTTTCATCGAGCAAAAAGAAAATTATCAAAAATCTCAATAACAGCAAAATGCCGTTCAATAAAACTTTGCACAAATAAATATTACTAATGTATCTTTATTTTGCATATGGTAAGACAAGTTAGAACAGAAAAGGAAAAAAACTATTTACATCAATTCACAAAAACTAAGCATTAAAAATAAACATTTTTTAAAATTCCCAAATGAGCGTTATGATACTGGATCCTTAAAACGCTTTCCAAGTTAGAAGCTTTTTTTTCAGCTAGAACGTTGTCATAGTTATATGATGCTTCCCAAATAATATGACATCTCATTAGAACGTGGTCAAAGTTAGAACGCTGTTTTTAGTATCTTTTCTGCAATAAGCAAATATTCTCTCAGATGCGATTCAGACCCATTTGCTGCATGCATCTGTGTCCAATGTAAAATTAAACTAAGAAACTTTCACAGGGAACCAGACACTGATCTCCAGCCTGTGATTGGTCAGTTTCCGATTTGTTCTCAATTTCAACCAATCAGATTCCACGTATCTGAGACTGGTTTCCAGCGGTAGTTTCTTCTCCTGAACGGTGATCAGCGTATCAGTTGTGCAAATAACTACGTATTTGAAGAGAATATGCAAAACATTATTGTGAAATGTTATTCGATAGGAGAAACTGCAGGTAAAGGGCTTGCCGCTGCTTGCGGCCTAAAAACCTCTGCCGATTGTTTAATATTTATTGACTAAACCGTTTCACACAGTTTCAAGTAGCTCTATTTCTATAGACATTATTTGATGGGAATAAAACTCATATAAATGATATGAATAGATGTCAATACTAGAGTTTTGTATTTTTTTCACCAGTGTTTAAATACTTTTTCGGTGACACTATTTAAAATCTCGTATAATATCAATTGAAATATCCAAGGAGGGTGTTATAAAATGTCGGGTCGAAATTCGCAATTTATTTTTGAAAATTATGACGGTGTGAATTCAAGAAGTTTGTCTAAAATAAACACAAGTATTAGGTGCAAGCAAATATGAAAAAATCGATTCATATTCGGTCTTTTATATCGACGTTGTAAATGTCTTCATTAGAAAAAAAATGTATTGAAAGCGCAAGTAACAATAGGAATTCGTGAAAAGTCATAAACGCATGTTTTGCTTCATTCATGGCAAACTCAGGCATTCTTCGTGATGCACCTTCACAAGTTTTGAGGTAGGAAAAGCAAACTTGTAGCTCTTGTAGCTGACGTTTAAGGTGTAGAAAAGCAAACTTGTAGCTGGCATTTAATACAATTATTATTATTATTATTATTATTATTATTATTATTATTATTATTATTATTATTATTATTATTATTATTATTATTATTATTATTATTATTATTATTATTATTATTAATGCATCATCATCAACACCATCATCATTTTAATTTTGAAAAAAAAACATCATCATCAAAAACAACAGCAACTCATTTGTCATTATATTCATCATTATGTTCATTATCATCTTTTTCGTCGTCGTTATCATCGTCGTCATCATTACTGTCATCCTCATCATCAGACACAGCAACAGCATCATCATCATTTGTTTGCTATTGCGCATCTTGTTTACAACAAAATGCGTTTCATTCATAGATATGGAACTCAGCTCATCTTTCGATCAGCAAATAAACGACAAACGTCTGTAATGTACCAATTCACGTCTGAGACATTGCTCGTGTCTGAAAGTTGACTGTTTCCAGGGTAAGATATGTGTCAGCACAGTGATCAAGATAAAAATCTACGATTGTAGAACAGTCTAAAATCTTAAGCATCTGATTGGCTGAAAAGGCGACCAGATGCTTGAGATTTGAGACTGGTCTCCAGATTTAGTTTTCTAATCTTGGGCACAGATGCTTGTGATCTGAGACTGGTCTCCAGATTTAGTTTTCTAATCTTGGGCACAGATGCTTGTGATTTGAGACTGGTCTCCAGATTTACTTTTATGATCTTGGGCACAGACGCTTGAGATTTGAGACTGGTCTCCAGATTTAATTTTATGATCGTGGGCACAGACGCTTGAGATCTGAGACTGGTCTCCAGATTTAATTTTATGATCTTGGGCACAAATACTTTAAATTTGAGACTGCTCTCCAGATTTAGTTTTATTTTCTTGTGCAAAGGTATGAAACGCTGAAACCATACAAGAATTGTCTTAATAGCAAAAAATAAAAGACTGCAAAGCATTGAATTTATCTTCAAAATCGATCGCGTTCTGAAATCTGTTATTTGAAGATAAGCCGCGTTTGTTTTCTTTAGATTTCTAAAATTATGAAAACAAGCAAATAGTGTGAAATTTCATAGATACCTTTTAAGATAATATTAGACATTAAGTGCGAAAGTGAGAAAATATTTCCCTTTATCTTAATTGCTTATCGATGGAAGCTTAATTGATTCAATAGGGGATCGTTTTTGAGGAATAACATGCATATCTTAAGTCTTTAATAACCAAACTAAATAAATAAAGTATAAAAGCGTCATTGCAGATTATTTAGTGCATAGACGAAACCAAAAACTGAACAGGGTTGCGATATTTGTTTTTATTTGTCACTGAAAGAAAACATACTGTTTGTTGTTTTCAATAAAACCATAATACAAAACAACATTCTGTAAATTTATTTCTTTTGGCGGTCGGTTTGTTGAATTTTCATGCAGTGATTGGGTTCGTGTTCGGAACTGAATGCGTTTGCCAACGAACGGGACTCGCGTAAAGTTGAAAAAAAATACAGGAGAGGGGGAGGTGATCCAGAGGGGTTCATTGGGGTTGCTCGAATCCCATTTGAAGCAGCAATATTAAATTTTCATATAGATTTTGGCAAAAAGTGGAAAATTTCCATGATAATACCATAAGACTTCCCCAAAATGAAACCCATATAGAAACCTTGCATCCAACCCAAGAGAGTTGTTGTTGGTCTATGTTGTTGTTGTTGTTGTTGATGATGATGGTGGTGGTAATGGTTGTGATCGTGGTCTTAGAAGTTTTGATGATGTTGTTGTTAGTCTTCTTTTTCGTCGTCGTCGTCGTCGCGATTATCGTTGTGGTGGTGGTGGTGGTGACGGTGGTGCTGCTACTGCTGCTACTGCTGCTGCTTCTGCTGCTGCTGCTGCTGCTAGTGGTAGTAGTGATGAAAGTGGTGATTGCGGTTAAGATGTATGTGGTATTGGTGGCGGTAAAGGTGGTGGTGGTGCTGCTGCTGCTGCTGCTGCCGCTGCTGATAATGCTGGTGGTGGTTTTTTGTTCGAGAAATTACTTAAGATACCTATTTATGTTGACAATTATTAAGAATGATAAGACATTAGATCCAACTGTCATAAATCAGGATGAGAAACTAGTCGCAAATCTCAACCAGTTCATTGCAAATGCATGATGAATGATAAAATCGAGTTTAAAACACTGGTACCCAATCCGAATTTTTCTCCTCCATCATAGCTTTCACCACATTCATTGGAGGACGCACATATTTTAATGAACTCAATTATGGCGTAATATTTAAATGTTTGTTTACCGATATAATTGAGAATTTCCGAAATGATGTATAATGTACACATCGTGCCACTCGCTAATCGGGAAGTCTAATATTTATTTTTCAAAAATATGCCCGTCTGCCTAGTGCCCAGCCGAGTGGGGATTAGTTTTGAGAATTTTGAACAGAATTTTGACTCCTTACGCAAATTTTTATAAGCGCTTTACCGAATGAACAACGCTCGCGTCCCATGTGCGACTTGTATAAATCAAGATCATCCGGCCCGTCCGTGCAGTCTTTTTTTGAACGCAACTCTTCACTTATTCGTCATAAATAACCTACTGGATCTCAAAGCGACTAGTTTAAATCATGATAAGACTTCACGGATGTGCAGGCTGATCTCGATCTACACCGGTTGTCCGTGTGAAAATGGTTAAAAGACTTAACAATCCTTTTGCAGTAAATACTGTTGTACTCAGATGGGGACATCCCAATATTTTCAAATAAATGAAAAGGGAACCCTGAGAGCTTGCCGAACGTCAGATATCAGAATATTGCAAATTCAGTTTCACGAACCAGTTCTTGGGCAGGAAGGAATATAAGTATCATTCACGTGTGTTGGGTAAAGGTCGCGTAATCCAGCCCGAGTGAAATATGCACAAGGGCAGTAACGAGGCTCTGCCGAGTTACCGCCTAAGTGCATATTTCACGAGGGCTGGATCACGCGATCTTAACCAAACATAAGTGAATGATACTTTTTCTTGCATACCGTATTTATTTTGCGCAATTTGGGGTATTTTCCTGTAAATTTTTCTTTGCACTACTTTTTTATAGTGACGGAGAGATATACGAGACATGCCATCGTTCATTCATAAATGCGTCAGACGTCGTGACGTCATATAAGGCGCGTGACTCATTCTACATGGGGGTGTAGAATCAAAATTTCCTACACGGGTGAAAACACCGGATGACCTGATCTGGTATGCAAGAAATGCACATCACTGTCCTCGGGTTGAGAGCTACTCAATGTTGACACAAATATATGTATCCTACACCTACATGTCTTCATTCCAGCCACTTAGATGCTTGAGATTTGAGACTTGTCTCCATTGTCAGTTTGAAAATATTGCGCCCTAACCTCTGTCCAAGTTCTTTGAGAGTATAAGAAGTTAAAAAATACAGTAAAATGCCTGTTTTCGTGTCATTTTGATGGTATTAGGAGACCAAAACAGAATATCGGGGCAGGGCCAGTCTATTCGGAGCATTCTGGGGCCGCGTGTTTGAACCTTAATTCGCGGATTAAACGAATTGGATGTAGGAAAGCAATGTGAAGAGTTTTTTTAATAGTTTTACTGTCATATTTGTTATTGGAATTCTATGTTATTCTAGTGTACAAATTCATAAAAAAGGAATAGATGTTCTTATTTGTAAGATTTCTTATTCTAAATTTAACCCTCAGTTAGCTAAACCCGCGAATAATGTTAAACAAAAACCGGTCCCAGTTCGCCCCGTAAGTCATTTTTTGCCAATATTGAGTGTTTGGTACCGTTGTTTTTGTATTTTTAAGCTCTACACGACTGTATGAGTTACATCCATGTGAAACCTATTATGGATTAATAACAATTCAATTCCCCAGGACGTAAATCATGGTTATATATCGATAACTTTATCTTCAATTGCGCTTTTTTTCTCGAAATTATGAAATTGCTTCATACATCGGCTTGGAATTACGGCGACTAGTTGGTTCCAGTCAAGATAGAAATTCTTTCCAAATTTAAAACGTTTTGAAAACTGAAATAATTTTCTCCATACAATAGCATGCTATTAAAAATACCATTTTGCTTCTGTCTAAACATATACTTATTGTTAATTTACTAAATTTAGACTCTCTTCGCATAAACCCAAAATTGAATCTGGAAGATTTGAAAATACACCTCGAGAACTTAGACTTTGCTAATCCCGTTCTATGAAATCTATCGAATCTGAATACCATTTTCTGCTTGTATGCCCCAAATTCAGACATCTACGTTTAAAATACTTTAAATCCTACTTTTGTAAATGGCCAATTATTATGAAGTTCGAAACAATTATGTCATGTAAATCTTTAAAAACAAAAATACATATATAAGTGTTGCCAAATATATTTTCTTTGCATCTTAGTTAAGAATAGATTAATATAGATTAGTTTTCTCAGTATAAAAGCCATCACTATGGATGTATTTTTTGAACCATGTGCTACAGGTATTGCTCCTGTTGGAATTATTATATAATGAATTATGAAAACTTATTTTTGAGCTTGACGATTGGTATTTGTTCATGCTCGCATTATAATTAATTCTGTATGTTTTGCTATAAACTATGTATTAGTTTTACGCAATAAAAATATTGGATTGGAATTAAGCCCTTGGCTAGTTTAATCCGCGAATAAAGTTTTGAACAAACGGCCCAATTCTGGGCAATGCTGCAAAATCCTCTTCTGGGAGCCAAGATGCATACCCCTTCCAATATAAAGAAAATTTAAACCGGGTAATTTTCACGGCAGAATAGTAATTTATTCAAAGTACCTTGCTTTCTGTGTTGAATAATAACAAATACAATAAACACCAGAATGAACGAAGTATTTTTATTCATTTTCAATCGAAAATATTTTTTCGTACTGTACATCTATACAGAATTTTCGTATAATTTTGCACCTATTAATTTTAAAAATTCATAGCACCTTTACTTATCGTAAGATATATGGATTAACTTCATTACAATCAGAATTTCTGATAAAATACAAAATATACAATATAATACAAACTTCGTATGAATTACATTCATGCATACTTTACAACAATTTTTCATAACCATTTAAACATATAAATACAAAAATATAATACAAAACAAAACACACAGAAATAATAATCATTACATACACGACTCCTGTGTAACAAAATTATGTTTATGTGTAATGCTGTCACGTGATCACAGAAAATGTTTTTGATTGGTTGCTCAAAGCCTTACAACGAAAAAGAACACCCAGAGCGTGCAAAAAAAAATGTGCACAAAAATCTGACATTTTTTGTCTCGAACACTCTTTAACTAAAATGCACTTTTTAATGTATTACATATTTATTGCACAATTATATTCAATAGAACCTCAAGAATAATCGCTTTTAATATTCACACTTTCTCTTTAAATGTTAACGCTTATATCGGCGTTTTTATGCTAAAAAATTTGTGTTGCTTTTTTTAAATTTCGGTGTATACAAAGTGTTATTTAAACTAGCTTTATTTAATAATACCTTAAAATAGATTTTATGAATACAGCCTGAAACTCGATTCTAATAATAAGTCTGAAAATGTATTAAAATTAAATTAAATTTTCAGAGCTTTGATGCTGTATAGCTCTATTGTTATTGTTGAAATTTTAAATCAACGTTAATATAAGCGTTAACAATGGTACAAGCAAATGTCCCATAATCTCATTATAAACTTGAGGTCGTTAAATAGCTGAACAAGACGTTCAATGTACAAGTCATCATTAAACGTTAAATGTAGTAGACATCCTTAAACGTTCAATGTGCTAGACATCCTTAAACGAAAAAGGGAAGCAATGCAATTTGTATGTTGAAACACCTTATTTGTATTCAATAACAATTCGAAAGAAGCGTGAAGGCGAAAGTGAAATAAGGTGGTAACATTTTTTGTAAAAATGACAGTCGATCTATTAACTATGGTGGTCGTCTATATGTAGATCCCACAAACTTATATTTCATGGACATATTAAATATCCCCTCATGTTTTGCTGTTAAATAGTTTTTTCATTTTCTTTCATGTAAGGGTAGAAATGTGTACAAAACATAAACTTTCAATTCAGCAAAGGCGATAATTATTAAAGATCGTTTCTTTATAGCTTTGACCTTATGTCAACAAAATTGTACCTTTAAATTTTGAAAGTACGTATCAAATTGCAATGCTTCTCTTTTGTTATGTTGCAAATGAATATAAAAATAGATACAAATAATAAAGTGTAGAATTAACAATGACTTATCGGTGGTTTGTGGAGACTCGAAATCGCCGAGTTTGTAGTAGGTGAGTATTTAATGGGTGGCCTTGAGTAGGCATAGTCTGAGTTTCTACAACAAAATCTGCCATTACACAGTTTCTTCCAGGTTTCCAAAGTTTTTCCAGTCCAAATCCAGAAACCACTGGTTATTCCAACAACCAATAACATAAAGTATTTCAACATAAACACGGCAAAGTCCGGCTTCGAGGGTTTATCCAAACAGGGGCAGTTAACTGATTTCTCCCACTCGTCTTTTAAATATTGTTCATAAAAGTAACAAGCTAACACTATTGTGGCAGGAATTGTGTATAACAATGAGAACACACCGATTCTGATCATGAGACGTTCAAGTTTTTCAATCTTTCCGCCATTTTGGTGCTTAATCACATTCCGGATTCTAAATAAAGACACAAATCCAGCAATAAGGAAAGTTGACCCGATGATCAGATACACAAACAATGGTATCAGAACAAATCCGCGTAGATTGTTTATGTTCTGGTTCCCGACGTAACAAATACCAGCCACTGGGTCCCCGTCCACGCTAGACATAGCAAGAACTGCAATACTTTTCACGCTGGGAATCAGCCAAGCCGCGAAATGGAAGTACTGAGAGTAGCTTGAAATGGCTTCCGATCCCCACTTGAGCCCGGCACTAAGGAACCAGGTGAAGGCTAGAATAACCCACCAAATTGAGGAGGCCATTCCGAAGAAGTAGATCAGCAAAAACGTGGAGACGCATGATGCAGGTCCTGTCGTAGCGTATCGAATCATACTTCCGTCGCACGCGACATCCTCGTGCCCAACGCCCATTCGGATGATGTAACCAATGGAAACCATGAAGTAACATCCGCTTAGGAAGATAATTGGTCGCTCTGGATACTTAAATCTGGACATATCAATCACAAATGTTAAAAGTGTAATCGAGGTCGAAATGCAACATAGAATGGACCAAAGCCCAATCCAGAAAGCTGCGAAAGTTTTCTCATTTTCACTGAGGTAGGGGCTGGTACAGTTCATTGCACAGTTCTTTATTCCACCTGAGGTCACTTTGTTATAATAAGGACTCGATTCGTGCACGGGTTGTAGTCTACATTTACACGTGCAGGCATGCTCTTCGATTACTGTCTTGTAAGGATCGAGGATGTCACCCATATCGTTGAAATTTGGATTGTTTATGTATGTATCCCAGTCGTCTAACCTGGAACCAATATCTGTATCCGTATTGCCCCCTGCGTTTTTACCCGGTGTAGCTATCGGATCACGTGGTGTATCACGTGGTTTGAGAGTTGTTCTGTCAACGGAAGGTGGTGGTCTATGTGGTCGCTCTGTAGAAGAACTGTCCGTTATATTACGGTCCATGCAGAGTTTTCCCTTCTCCCCGTAATAAGGTAGTTTGGTACAGTCCATTCTCTCCGGCCATACAAAGCCATACTGCCTCATCAGCGGGGCACAGCCGGCTTTGGCACGCTCGCAGACTGACCTGCAACAGAAATTTGACCATAGTTATTATTAGATTTGTGTCTATTTGATCGCTGTCTAATATGTTTCAATATGTAAAATATGACTGTCTTGTATTAACAAAGCATTGTTGATATGCGCGTATGTAAACGAAGGCAAAAATAAAACTGCCTGAATATAAAAACATTTTTTCCAGCTTTTTCTTTTTGTATTCCTGAGTAATGAGAATGTGTAAACACATGGTGTGAGAAAGAACAAATCTAACATATCGTATTCAGTTACACATTGCCGATCAATTTAGTAATGTGTTGATTTTTCAGAGCTACATATCAAATTTAAAAACAAACAAGATGGAATGAAAATATCATGACGGTATGTTTTAATATAAACATAAAAATAAATTTGTATTGTGTCCCAAATAGATTCTCGCCGTATGGCATTTTAACTCGTATGGTAATCTTCGGTTTTCTCCGTTACAACTCGTCGGCTATGGAATATTTCTGACTTACCTGCATGCGGGAAGATGCGGTTTATAATTCTCCATGCAGATCGGTGCATACATGGAACACAAGAAGAACTTGAGGTCCGGCGAGCACTGGATCTCAACCAGGGGCCAAAATTGATGTACTTCCAAACCAGCCTCGTCTTGGGAATCATGATTAAACTGAAAAAGAACAGAGGGGCCGTTTAAATAAAGTACATACCACTGGCAGGAAGCGTATATAACACATGCAGGAAGCGGTATAAGAGTTTAAGCACGGATTAGTCATTGTAAACTTGTCAAATCGGCTTCTTTGCCCCCCAGAAGTTGTACATGTACAAATATATGTAGGGGATGTGTCAGTATACCAGATCCTGTTTACACAATAATACTGACGTTAACATTTCTGTAAGATTTTTTCGCCACTATTATTGCTCGAGCATAATTTACTAAAGTTCTTCTATAACATGTATGCATTTTAGCAGGTTAGTATGACTGTACAAAGAATAACCCTTGACGCAGCCACGTTGGTATTCTACAATAACATGACAGTACTGTCGAGATTCGACGAGATTTGACGAGATTTGACGTAGTATCATCCAAGATCATCTTGATAGCTTAGACAAAGTACATTGTTTCTTCTTTTTTATAACTTCACGTTGAGTTTATTATAACCTCTCTTTGGGTTTTTATTGTATGTTCGCTCAATTGAACTGTTGAGAATTTCAATAGATATTATTGAAGAGTCAAATTTGATTTATGTTCGACATTTCACGTAAAAAAAGACGTATTCACATCAGAATGTACAATCTTTATAATAATTTTACAGATTAATTATTTCTTTAAAAATTCAATAATACTTCTTTGCTTTCTACGATTGTCAAATATTACATCTTACCGATCCTAAGATATTGCGCTCAAAACTTTAAGAATGAAATTTTAACCGTAAATGAATGTTTGATGAAAAGACGGCGGTGATCGAGTATTCATTTCTATCAAGTACGATTTTTAACGACTTTGTACTAATTTCCTTATTTTTAACGTAATTATGTCAAATAATATTAAATTTAGAAATACTCAATATTTTAGATAATGTCTACATTTAGAATAGAATAATTATCACAAGTAATTTCATTAATTAAAATTTTACACGGTAACTTGTCAATAAAACCAAAATGGCCTAATTTATTTATTTCTTATCTGAAAGAGCCATTATTAACATATCAAATAATTATATGGTATATTAATTGATAAGTTGGTTGCCGATTTTGCTAATAAAAATGTCTTGCTGTAGTTATTGTTGTTGTTGGTTTGGTTTGAACTTAATATTTAAAAAAAAAATATTGCAATAAAAAATGTTGTGTTTTATGTCCTCAAAAATTGCAAATTAAAAATAAAATAACAAAAACAAATCTTCTGTTACAGCATTATATTTTCTGGTCTCAATATTATCTTTATATATATTCTCAGGCAATTAAATTTCGTGATTTTCGGTAAATTTTGCATCGTCGTTTCATTATTTGTTGAAGTTTAGTTTCTAAAAATACATTCAAATAAATATATTTATCGTTGTTGGTTGTAGTAAAAAACTCGTGAACTTATTGCATGCAACTACCTGAAAATAACTGCCACGAAAATATGCATGTGCACGTGTTTTATGAGTATGATTATTGCACGTGTATTATGAGCATGCTTACCTCATTCGGCATGTATGTGTAGTTGTAACCAATCCCTTTACACATTGGAATCGTAATCTCTTGGCATTGTTTTTTCTCTCCTTCTGTCACTCCCAATAAGACAATCAACATCACGATCATGGCAGAATATTTCTCCATCTTTCTATTTCCCGAGATAACCATCTGTTTTCTGCTGTAATCTTTCTAAATTTATTCTGCTCTGGAATGAACAAGCATTCGTATTTTTAGCCAGCACATTTCTGTTAACATGAAATCAGCAGATAATTTCAGAGTTATTCCCGGTCAATTTACACGAAATTAAGACAATTAGCTAGTTGTTGCTTCATATAAACGCGCTTATCTATGGGCCAGACATTTCTATCCGAATCGCTTATCTGTCCGAAAACTGACCGGTGCGTCTCGTGTTATCTTACTCGACCAAGATAATAGCTATCTCATTTCTCGATTATGCTCAAAATTTTCCCTCTTGTTTATAAAGTGAAATTTGTAACATATAAACATTGTACTCCTTCTTGTCCTTAACACAAAGCTTCTTCCGTGGATATCTAGCTATTTAAATGATGTAAAAATATAAACAAACTTGCCCTATATGAAACCCCAAATATCTATATTTAATACTCGTCAATTTGATAAATTAATAGCAGTGTTTAACAAAATGAAGAAAACTCATAATTACCTTGTCATTACAAAGTCCTCGTGATTAGAACTTAAAAGTTTAATCCTCTGTACAGCATACACAGCTCTATTCAAAATTAACTCTTCAGTTGTTGTTGTTTTAATGTGATTTTCCTCTTAACGTTAAACAGCTTTTTTTTAATCCACTATGAACAAGAAGTCATATGTCTTCACAATATCCACAGTTACACCAATTTCGACGCCACTGACAACTCGATATCGTATACCCCTAGACCCTTCTCAGGCGACACCAGTACCTAAGTAAACTGTTTTAAGTTTAAGTGTTTATTTTTCTAGTGCAGTTCAAATCCAAATGTCTTGAATCTGATCCCCTAGGATATAATCCGAAAAGCTAAGCCAGTATTAGGTTTCTTGTATTAACATTCAGGTACTTGTGGGTTTTGATTAAACAAATCCGCTTTTGAACTGGATTTGATTTGCACGCACTTTATATTCCGCTGTTAAGAAACAAAAATCTCAACAAATTTTGACAGGTATGACACTTGCTTATTAATTTGAGAAAATCCACTCAGCTTTAACTCTTCATTTGTGCAAACTGTGAAAAATATCTTCCAAGTTTCTAGGATTCACGTCGTGTCAGCGAGCCATAAAGTCTCTGTCACTTTCGCGATGTTTGCCACAGTTTGGCCGACTTGTGAGATGTGCAATGTTCTGCTACTAAAGTAGAATTGTTTCAGTTTTCCTCTCCTCTCCGTTAAGATTTTATCTGGCACCGAAAACTCTTGATTGTCAATAATAGTTATTACACAGTAAATCCAGTCTAATTCATTTAATATTATCCACGAAGAAGTATTTGCGTTTAGCTTTTGAATATGAATGGCTCGAAAGTTGCGTCACATCTGTAGCGCGAGTAGATATCGAATCAAAGTTACTGCTCAAGTCACGTGCCTAATTACGCTCCACCTCCTTTGATTGATCTGTATTATCTGGATGATTGACAGGCGTTTTTGATGATCTTGATCAGTGCGCTATGATTTCCTGTAAAGATAAATAAGAAAAGATTTTGAGTTATTGCCGAATGTCGTACCGTGTCACTTATAAGGGTTAATTTGTTTGATGAACGATAGTTTGTATACAATTCAACACGTAAATGTTACAGAAATGAGGATTTATGGACTATCTTTTTTCAATTTATCCACAGTATCTTTATTAAGAAGAACGAAAAAATAAAAACACAAATATTTATGACTACAAGCTTGTTATACACAGAAAAAATACGGATAAATTATTATGTAATAAATGTCATTTATAGAAGCGTACAAGTCTTAAACATAATGTCCTTTTCACTGTGTTACTATTTTATAAATCTAAAAAAACTTACAATGGGTAAGTCAACAAAATGAAACGTAAAACGTAATTCTAGCCCCAGCATAAATGCATCATTTAATACTTATTCTCAATCCCAAACACCCTGAGAAGACGGTTTAATTTTACAGTCCAAATTCTGCACCAAAATTCAACCTAAGCGATTTCTAGGTTGCGTATGTGTGTGTGTGGGGTGGGGGGGGGGGGGGGGGGGTTGTTAATGCCCGGTGTTGATTGGAGATAGAACTGTAAGTTCAAGCAGTTTTCAGTTAACTACCGTAACTGGTGTAAAATACTGTTAAATAATTTTATTTCGCGCAGGTTTAATTTTCGCGTATTTCGCGCTACGACAAGTTCTCTACAGGAAAATACAGTTACGCGAATAAATGCCCCCGCGAATTTATTATTTACCTTTTTTTCGTGAAAATTCGTCCCCGCGAAATTAAATGATACTAGAGTAATAGTATGGAACAAACAACTTCAGTATGTATCAAATTGTAATATATGATGATATTATCAAAGGCTACATTTACTATAGTTTTGATTTAGTCCGTTTGCTGCAACTAAAAGAAACCTAAAACGACTGAATTTTCACCAGCAAGCCCCCAACGCAAGTTTATAGTTGCTGCTATTGCTGCTGCTGGTGCAAGGAATCAACCCGCTACTGCGATATCTCCTAGCCATACTAAGCGATACAAAGACACTCTAAAACTCCAAGAATGACAAATTCAGCCAGAAACACTGAACACTCCGCCAGCTAAACAAAACATCCCTGCAGTCATTCGAAATATCCAAACCAGACGCGTATAAGCGTTTGTTTGTTCAAGTCAGCACCGATTAGCATTGCTGCCAGTATCTGCAATCCGATCTAACTGCTCGCGCCTTGTATTAATTATATAATAGCACAATGACAAAAATGGAATCCTGAGTTTATAGAATTCAGGAATATTTTGGCGATACGATTGTCGTGAGTTTGTGCTTAACGTCTGCACGAGTGATCCGTTAAACGTGTCACGTGCGAGATTTTGAATAGTTGTCATTTGTTCGTCATAGCGTTAATTACATTATACGAGTTTATGAGTACAAAATATTAACTATGATTTCGGTAAGACTCGATGATTATTTTTTATGGTGTAAGGAACTACACAACATTTACACAAACAGCTCCGGGCCGGGTCCAGAGGGTATTCCGATCAGGGGCTCGGTTGAACACCGTTTTTTGCGTGCAGCAATTATTTAATTTTTACGAAAATTTTGGCCAGAAAATTGGCAGTTATCATATGACTACCTTAAGACTGTCCCAAACGATACCCCTGTCTCGAAACCTTGCATCCGATCTTGCAACAGTACAATTTAGATATTACCTTCAATTTCTACTATATCCTATAAAACTCTAATTGTAGTAGAAAATCGCACCAATTATTTGGAATGTGTGTGGAACTAAAATAGTGTAGCCTGATTTATTATTATTATTATTATTATTATTATTATTATTATTATTATTATTATTATTATTATTATTATTATTATTATTATTATTATTATTATTATTATTATTATTATTATGTTGTTGTTGTTGTTGTTGTTGTTGATGAGGTTGTTGTATTTACGCCATCATTATTACACATTGAACCAAATGATCTTTTCTGTTTCGTTGTCAAATATTGCCGACACGCAGTCTTTGAATCTGCTTTGACACTGATTATTTCATGCGTTTATTATGAACATTCAAATGTTAATCATCTATTTTATTTTACTAATGATGTATAACAATTATGACACCGGCGTTATGACAGCCAGCTATTTTTCACACTCGTTTTTTGCAGCGTCAAAAATGATAAGATCATGATTTTGTTGATTACAAAAAGATATTACGAGGTAAATGAAGTTCATGACATGATAAAAAGTATTCTGTACACTTGTCATTGTATTCAAAAGGTAAGAAAAATTAAAATCATCAGTATCTATAATCTTTATATTTTATCTGAAAATCACTGCCTACCACCAAAGTTTGTGGTATTAATTTACAAACATTAGATTGTGCTGTTGATTTTAATGACGAGGAATTTATTATTTTAGTGATTTTCCCTGATAATGCCAAGTTGTTATCATATAATGCCTTTTTTCTCGAATTATTATCGGATGTCGGATGCTCCTATCTACCGGACAAGTGCGAAAGCAATTCCGATATCTACCGGACAATTACGGAAATAATGCCGATGTGCTATGCTACGAATTTAATGAAGAATTTTTAATTAAAAAGTAATTTCGCCCAGTCCAAGTAACCATTGTTTGGAACTAGATCGGTCCTGAGTGTAAGCCAAAGGCTTCTTTGTAAAAACTACAACACATCAAATCCAGCTGGCTCCTATATGTCATCAGTTTTCGCGATTAAGGTCCGTGTGCTATCTAGACTGACTGGGCTCTTGCTTTAAAACATTTATTTACCGAATATAGAAAAAAGTCCAAAAGTGTTTTGTTGATCTAAAAATCTCATAATTCAACACAACATAATTCAAACACTTAATACTCGTAAAAACTCGAAAAATGACATCTTTTTAAAGAAGAAAATGAGCGCTAATGAGGTCACACCTATGTCAGCATGAACCTGATAATGTTTTATACAGCATTGTTCACGTTTTCAAAGAACTTGATCCTATTTCAACAATTTAAATTTCAACACTCCGGACGACGGTAAAAGATCGTAAGGTAGTCTCTGTTGATGGTAAATTTACGTCACTTTCGTTTACGACATCGATCAATTTGTTGGTTTTTTGAAAACTGAAGAACGACAATTTGTAATATTTAAGCAGTGCTTTGCAAAGTAATTTTAGGCAAATAAAAGAAGTGTTTTAAACGAGGTTTAGTCGATATACGAGACGTAGGATGGCGGTACTAGTGTTCCCCGCTGGGTGGAATTGATTAGAGTAACCCAAAGAATTGATTAGTGGAACCCAACGATCAATGGGGAGTTCTATTTCTACCGAGGCGCAACAAAGAGCGACTAATTGTCACAATTTTGACGAACATGAGGCGTGGGGTTCGTTAAAGGGCATTGCTGGGTGTTGCACCGAAACACAAATTAAAGTACTATTAAGTACAGGCGAGAAGTCACGGCGATTTTTACGTGTTAATGCGTTATGTATAGCAGCTGCTTTAAAAAGGAACAAATACACGGCGATTTTAGTGTTCAAGCGTTAACTATAGCAGATGTTAAAATGAAACAAATTGTCATATAAATTAAGCAAAACGACGTTAGAGTATTAACATTTTAAACTTGTATGAAAGAATGCATCAAAACAGCAAGTGTTTAAAATTAGAAGTACTGTCGTATTTTAAAAGCCTAAATAGTAATTAAGTATTTGGTGTCACTTCTTTTTTAGAATATCAACCGTTTTCTTTTACAAGTATTGAAATTAAATATTGTAGCCAACTCTACTTTTTAGGAATATTGACGACGTGTCATATAAAAATATCGCTAAAATGTTTGCTAAATGTAAACATATCATGTTATAAAAAGTATTTCACGCAATTGTTTGCTTAGAAATGTTTGTCCTCAGGGTGGTTCAGGTACAGTGGAGTTCTGATCTGTTTGTTTTTCTTTTTTTCTCTTTTTTGTGCATTTCAATCGAATATTTTATGAGATAAAATATTTCCGGTATGCTTGGTGGAAAGCTATCCATAAATACTGCGGTATCATTATATTTCGCGCAAGTTTAAATTCGCATAATTTGCACAAGGGTAAACGCGCAAATTTTAAAATTAGCGAAAGCATCACTTTTCATCTGATCAGGATCTACACGGTCCGCTTTGAGACTCATTAGGTTATTTCTGAACAAGATGTGACTAGTGCAGATCCAGATCAGACTCCTGCGGATGTACTGGCTGATCTGGATCTAGGGGCCTACACTGGTCGCACATGCGTAAACATGCGTATGTATTGAGTAAAGGAAGACATGTACTGGGAGAACTAAATCAAAATAAAATAAAATTTGTAAACGAAGGGACATAAAAAACAATAGCAACGATGTTGAAAGCTATGTTAACAATGAGATATCGTATGCAAAGCAGACATTTCGCCTCATAATTATTTTTCACATAAATTTCATAAAATTGGGGTCATTCTATGAAGCCGGAATAGCCACTGCGTGATTTAATGAATAATTCTGCAATAATTCGGAGAGTTTTATATATGTCAAGTGCCATCATTTCTCAATTGTGAAACATTTGTCTGCAATTATTACATTTTTGTAGAACCTTATTATTTTTTATTCGAATATTTTAGAATAATTCAGGCGGATCAAAGGTTGTTGAAAGGTTGTGTCTAAATATGGACAAATATGCTTCTATTTAACCCTTTCCTCAATATATATACATATTTCCACGCATTTGCGACCAGTGTAGGTCCAGATCAGCTAGCACATCCGTGCCATATGATCAGGATCTGCACTGATCGTTTTTTGGTCAGAAATAACCTAACAAATCAAAAAGCGAACAGTGCAGATCTTGATCAGACGACACGGATGTGCCGGCTGATCTGGATCTACACTGTTCGCCCACGCAATCAATGTGTGTCTACGGACGAAAGGGTTAATTATGCATTGCTTCAGTGTCCGAGACATTGAAATTTAGTTGTATTACTGTATTAGCTGCTTTTCTGTGTGTATGTCTTAAACATTTTCTGGGAATATATTTCTAAGCGTGAGGCATGAATGAATTTACCAGGGTTGGGTGCAAGATTTCGAGAACGGGAATTCGTTTTGGACAGTCTTAGGGTAGTAACAGGATAAAATTCACCTTCTGGCTCCAAAAAACCCCAATGAACATTAATTGTTTCAGCCCGAAAAGGAGTTTTAGCATGCCCACAACCCCTTGACACCCCCTCCGCTGATTTACCAATCAGTTTCATAAACAAATAAGACGCTTTATTAATAAAACTGATGTCAACAATAACATTTGGGATGTTAGTTCAATGCTGGTGCGATCAATTCAAGGGAACGTCATTATCATTATTGTTAAAACCAACACCTTCTTGTCTGATCTTGTCTATCTATGAATTATCTTCCAATAATTGAAGTAACTTAGCTTTTTTCTGTTTAATTCTTGTTGAGATAAACATAATATTAACGTTAATTAATCCATTCACGGATTCGTCATCTTTGATTCCGCTGACGCACCGTGCATGGATTAATCAGATTTGTTGTTAGCACTATTTCCAATAACCTGCTAAAACTGTCTCTTTTATTGAAGAGTTCTTTGACAAGTATGATTTCACGACAAAAGAGACTATCAACAGTTATTTCGCAAAGTCAGTAGGTTTTCGCGAGATTTCTAAATGTGTTAGGAAATACGGTGCCACAGATGTCCGAATATTGTAATTTCGACAATCCTAAACACTGAATCACCGAAAAACCGACAGCTTATGTGTAAACGACAATACATGTATATGAAAACAAGAAATAACTGGCACTTGTTTGAACGAAGATTCAACATTTTCAAGAGCCTCGGTAAACTCTTTTAAGTTCGTTGCTATAAACCCTAGTCAGATAATTGATTCATATATGGCTATGTGGGATATGGCTTTTATCCCATGGGCTAACTGTAGATCCAGATAGGCCGGCACGTGTGTGTCATCAGATCAGGATCTACGCTAATCTATGTTCTGCTCTTCAGGTTATTTCTGATAAAGAATGTTAGCAGTGTAAATCCAGA
Source organism: Corbicula japonica (assembly GCA_038501625.1). Taxonomy (NCBI): domain Eukaryota; kingdom Metazoa; phylum Mollusca; class Bivalvia; order Venerida; family Cyrenidae; genus Corbicula; species Corbicula japonica. The sequence goes on from JAZAYU010000217.1 coordinate 258,453, forward strand.
TCCGACGGCACAGATGTACAGTCTGATCTGGACCTACACTGCCTGGTCTCACATGCGACAAAAGTCTTATATTTGGGGTAAATGGTTAAGAAATAAATAAGAACACCATTGCAATTTGCAACAAACATTGATCTACTGGATATAGTTCTACAAAAGTGTAATATATAGTGATGCTGCGGGCTTCTCTCCAAGTCATGCACTGACCCATTTTCAACAGATCAGCGCTTAAACACATTACGATTATGTCTTAGGAAAGATGGCAACTAAAATATACACGCAAAATAATGTTGAAGCACTTTTAAATTATAGTTCGCATGTTATTAAACAAATAATCTTAAATTCAGTTTAACACGATGCAGGATGCGATATATTTTCTCGGGTACGGTATGCGAAAGTGCAATTTGTAAATTTATATATCAATACGTACGAAATTTTTTAAAAGTTTTTTGTCTGACAAATGAACACCTGTTTTCAATGAACCATATCCGCAAATAATCTGCTCCCGGCCTACTCAGCAAGACGTAACAATGTTAAGCCCCATGATATGCAAAAAAGCTTACTGCATTCGGCAAGGAAAGCAATGTTCTCAATAAAAAATAAGCCTTATTATTACGGTCAAATGTTAATGAGGCCTACACTGCTGCGAATGACAATGATTTGCGAAAGTTGCAAGGTCGCCTAGCTGTGATAGATCGTCAAAGGCGACATGGAGGGGCGTTGAACTGTGAGACATATCGGCAAAGGCGACATTTAGGGGTGTTGAACGGATGCATATGCGCGCAGTATTTTTTGTAAATCATGAAAAGTGGACTTGACGTATGACATGAAGAATGAAGTAACAGCGTGTCACTGTAACCTGACTTGAAGGCAAATGTTAAGATAACTAATCAGCCCTGATAATTATGTAGTAGAAGCGATGAGCGCAAGTGTTGCAATGATAACTATTTACAGAAGCTATTTTGTGGCACATTGCTCTTGGCACAGAACCGCGTATAATACACTGTGATCACACCGTAACTGAATAGAATAGAAAACAGGGCCTGATGCAAGATTTTCAGAAATGGGATCTTTTGGGCCATTTAGCTAATGTAAATTCCAACTTCCAGGCAATATTCCTCATGACAATTATATATTGATACCGCGAGAGTGGGTTCAAGCATCCCCAATGAACCCCATGGATCATTTACTTGAACACAACACAACATATAGCTAATTATATTGGATTCAATTCGAGGATTTGTCCATTTACTACTTCAGATGCGCCCTTATTCGTGGGTCTACAATTTCGATCTTCCGATCATTGTATATTCATGGAAAATATTGTTTTGAGATCCTAGCCTTTATTAGTTTAATTGTAGAGCCCTAACACATGAACCAAAAGTTAGTGCCCCGGGTGAGGATCGAACTCACGACCTTCAGATCGCTCTATTTATATTTGATTATGAGACTGACGCGCTACCTACTGCGCTACCGAGGCACATATCATGCACGGTTCATCATTCGTAAAAATTTAAAACGCACTCAAACCCCAAGGCAAGCCAAGCCATAAAATCCATGTAGAACATTATTGTCCAACAAGGTGTTTTACATCATGTTTACGCCGGCTGAGGATATCTGTTAAACACATTTTTTTTTCAATATTTCAATTCATGGTTTTCAATATTCTTTAGTAGGATTTTATTTAATTCTCTAAATTGCGTGGTGGTTTTGACTTCTTTGATCCGCGGAATCCACGTAAACTAATAAGCCGCGAATACTAATGACAGTAAGTTAAAACTGAGACGCCATATTAAATCAATGTACGTATTGTAATATCCCCTTCATGAGAATTACTCACTGTTAAAATATTCAATCCGCCCATAAATATAATTAGATCATGATTGTTTTCATAGTCACGTGACAGTTTAGATTTATTAGATAAGATTGTAACTGTCTACTTAACCATAATCAGTTATACAGGGGCTTCTTGAGCCGACCTTTATCAGTGAGCTGGAGAAGTGACCACTTGTTTTAGACAACCGATAGACTCAAAATAGTGAAATGATAGAGATAGTGTATATACGGGGATTACGTTATCTCGCACACGGGCTATTATTATGCATGGTTACGTCATTATCAGGCCACTATCTAACAAGGGGTCCTGATAAACAAACACATACTCGGACTTCTATCTCCGGACATACCGACACTTTAAACCTAACATCATCGTTGTCAAAATACGGAAATTAAGAATCGATAGCAGTTGTTGTTGTTGTTGTTGTTGTTGTCGTCGTCGCTATATGTATAGAAATGCATTTTATACAATCGAGGAACCTTCTAAACCTAGAATTATTTCAGTCGCTTGTAAAAAACTGTTTTAATATCATTACTTTTAAAAATTAAATATTACGTAAACTTATTGTTATTATTATTATTATTATTATTATTATTATTATTATTATTATTATTATTATTATCATTATTATTATTATTATTATTATTATTATTATTATTATTATTATTATTATTATTATTATTATTATTATTATTATTATTTAACAGTCATTGCCATTTTAGATGGTCCCCCCACCCCGAGTCTGACTATAGCAGTGCATAGGTCATTATTTGTATTCATTTAAAATATATTTGATAAAAAAGCAGAGCTTATACAAGCCCCGGAAGAAATTTGCAATATTCAATTAATAATTTCAGTCACATTAAGCCATTATGCAATGTTTTTATAGACGGACTCCGATTCGGACATAAGTGTGCCTGTGGCCCTGGTAAAGCGTCTACTTTCAGTTATAAAATGTACTTGATTAAGTATTTGTTTATCATGTTTTCATGTTTTATCATTTATCTTGAAACCTTGTATACATCACTCTGTCATTTTCCATAAACACATTATGTAATGCCTTTTAATGTGCAGTTTTAAGATAGCTATTTGCTTATTAAATTAAACAGCAAGTTTTTGTAAGTTGAGTTCTTTGTTTTTGCCATACAAACGTCTTAGAACGTTTTAAGTCGGGACGACTAGATTTCTTAACTGTCCAGATTTAAAGTCTAATTAAAGCAACGCAATCGGATTTTGTGATGTAACACAGACGGAGGTTTCTTCTTAATGCCATAAGCGGCTTAAATAACATAACAGCTCATTAAAGGCCCGTTACTCTGGAAATTATCAAAATGCCATAATACGACGGGGATCAGTTTCTTTAAAGATAAACAATCAAAACAGCTAAGCTGCATGAACAATACTGACCACGCTGTGGATACGACGTTATCCGTCATCGACCACGTCATCGCACTTGGGTTCGAGCCCTTTTGGGGTCGGAAATATTCATTTGAAAAATATCAAGCTGCCTTGTTTAACTTCGGTGGTTTAACACAGGTGACGTTTATTAAATTAATATTGCAAGAGAATTCAATTTATTATTGCAAGATAGTTCAACAGTTCTTTTTTTAAAGGCAAATCGATTGTTTTTGGAGACTAATTGAAACAGAATATGAATGGAATTCTTATGAAAATAACGCATTAAAATTTCCATAATCACCGTCGTATTAAACTTCCGTCAATAATAAATCTCGTTCGGAGCCTACGGGATTCGAGTGAGAAAAATTGCATTTGCATCTGCTGTAACAGATTCTATGGCGCAATACTATATTTAGATCTTTGCCTTCAAAATTCATGTTTCCAAATCCATCAGGATACCCCGTACCAAGAAACAAAAAACATTTGTGCCCCGGGTGAGGATCGAACTCACGACCTTCAGATCGCTCATACTATGTTTGATTATGAGACTGACGCGCTACCTACTGCGCTACCGAGGCACTTGTTCTATTCAATTCAATATTAAATACAAATTTAAGATACAGTCTGCCCGAAGGCAAACTGAGCCGTAAAACCTATGTCGGACATGATGTTTTACATCATGAACACACCAGCTGCAGAATGCTTTACAAGCCAATCCATACTAATTGAGAAGTATTCAGTTCAGATCAATTGCTTGCTCACAGATTTTAAATAAGTGTTCGATGGCATCCACGGTTTCATCTTCTTTAAATATTTTTATTGAACGCATAATTCACGTTGACGTTAATTGCATGAAAATCGGAAATCGTAGATCAAGTATGTGTATCTCTTTAACGTAAAACATGTTTCATCTATAAAATGCATTTGATATCTTTCGTCAAAGCAGTTGTAAGCAAAGGTGGCGTATGTTTCTAACAACAAAATATTAAGATTATAACGCGCAAGGTGTTTAATGGTCTGCTATGTTTTGATTAACGCGAGAGCCTAAATGTATTAAGTTTTGCTAATATTTGTTTTATGCTATTACTACAATACTTCAAACGAAGGCTTCTGTATCACCAGATGGTAAAAAATATTGCAAAAATCCATGCTTATCTTTAATGCAAATATAGTAGCAAAATATTTAAATGGCTTTGTGTAAAGGTGTTGTTTTATTAGCATTTCCATATTGTTGTTGTAAATATGGCTTTATGTTAGGTGAGATGTTTTGTTTGCATGTACATGACATAGTTACGCAATGCACATCTTGTAACTAAACACATATGGTGTAAAAGAAAGAATTTTTATCCCTTTTTGAAGCCAAAGATTTAAAACGGCAAATACACTAATGTTATTTTGGTTCTCTAAAGCTAAAGCCCAAACACTGCTCAAAAGTTCATGTATACTCAGAAAAAATGCGAACTGATAACAAAAGCCCCTTCATATATCTTAGAAAGTCAGATGTAGAATACTAAGGAAAATTAAAAGAAACAACAACGATTTATTGATCGCGGTATACATATATCACGGTTTACCGTGGAATAAACGAAGAGCACGAAAGGAAAAAAGATACTAAACGATAATAAATGTCTTGCAATTAATTTGAAAATATTCGAAAAGTTTCGCATGGTTCATACTTAGTTTACATGCAAAACGTCTTTTTGATTCTTAAACAATACACCGTGTCAAACAAAACAGTAAGTAAACCAACAGAACATAAAAAAAACACTTACATCAATTTCTAACAAACATCCAACCTTTGCTCCGAATGGAATCTGACTTACAAAAACTATACTTTAATTCATTAAAAATTACTCGTGACTTCTTTAATGAACCAGAAATTAACACTTTCTAAACTATTCTTTTTCAATTTTCTTGAGTACTTATATATCAAATTTTACACATGATCAACTAAATTGTCGCTAATTTAATTGGCGGTGCCGTTTTGCTGAAATTTGGCACTAATAGTTCATGCCAATTGCGATTAAGATCGGAATGACATGCGCCACCTATTGTTAAGAATCAGATTTTTTTTGCGATTAAACCACCTTAATAGTGTCAACCCTTGTGGCAAAAGTGCCTTTCGTTTTTATCTTCATTTTGTTGTAGAACATTAAAAATAACAATGGGCAATCATTACCCTAATTCCTAATTTTGAAAACTAATTTTTGATCTTGACACCGATTATGTAAAGCGATAATAGCCTGCATGCTTTACTACAGCCTACAGAAATAGCTTAACAAAAATATTAAATTCGTCACTAAAACCTTTGATAATAAACGTTAATATAACATAGTATACGTTAATATAACATAGCCATACACTTTTAACATTGTGAGTTTAGTTCCAGTTTAACAAAATAAATTCTTATAAAATAATTTATATTCTAAAATAATATAAATTCGTCACTAAAACCTTTGTAAATATACTTTATATAAAAGCACGGTACACTTTTAACAGTCATTTCAGTTCTTATATTTGTTTTTTTTAAGAACAACAACTCACATACTTTAACCCTTTCCTCCATATATACGCAATTTTTACGCATGTGCGACCAGTGTAGATCCAGATCTGCACTGGTCGCATTTTGGTCAGAAATAGCCTTACGAATAAACAAATGAACAGTTTAGATCCTGATCAGACAGCACGGATGGCTGATCTGGATCTAAATTGTGCGCCCTAGCAATAAAGGTGTATGTATGGAGGAAAGGGATAATGCATACGGACCCAAATTCAACGCACTTCTAGTACAAAGCCAACATTGATAGTCAGATAATTAAATTCTATGTTAACATATTTTGGAAACTAGAAAACCACGAACTAAAGAACCCACGAAAATGCCATTTAACCAAAAACCACGAATATTTATGCCCACAAAAATAAATGCATGTGTATGTGTAATTTTCAGCGCTTTTGCTAACAAGTCTGCAATTTGGTATTGTGTGTTTCTTGTTAAGTCAATTTTCAACGAATCTACCCCTAAATACAATTTTATAATATATTTTTATTACGTTATGGATTAAAGTTATTGGATTAATTTGCCCTCTAAATCAACGAAAATTAGTACACGACGAAAATTTGTATACCACGAAAATTAGTACACAACGATAATTTATTATTTTATAGTAGTTTAGATTTATAATAATTACAGTCATCACCCAGTCTGGCATAATATCAAGCTATGAAGGCACTGTGCCAGTTTAATTTAAACCCCATCTTATACTGCAATAATAACTTCTTATTTATGATATATTATCCAAGATTTGGATATATTGCCTACTTAGTTGGACAAAAGGCGCTCTGTCCGAAATCCGCTTACTTTAGTTTGCCATATAAGTACCTTAAATCTGCCAATTCACTGACCAGGTGGAATACTTAAATGTCTCAGTTGTGTTTATATTAATTGTACCACTAAAGTAATACCCCTTATTAAGATCACCCCTAAATTAAGACCACCTCGCTAGTAGGACCTCCTTAAGGGTGTCCCATTTTGCAATTTTGCACTATTTTTCAACCCTGAAATTAAGACCATCCCACTACTGACCACTTTTTTTCAGTCCCAAAGGTGGTCTCAATAGCGAAATTTCACTGTATATAATGCCCATAAATACCTTAAAAATGAGCAAATTTTGCCGAAATTTTAGAATAATTACTAGTAAATTTTAGGTTAAGGACCTGTTCTGATAAAATTTTAATTGCGTTCGTAACGTCGGTTTTAAATATATTCGCTCGTACGTTGACGGTAAAAATATTAAATAACTTTTTCTTCGTTCATGGGTGTTTCAAATTTTCAATGATAAATTTTGATATTTGAAAACTTTATTTTATCATCCTGAAATTTTCAATGATAAATTTTGATATTTGAAAACACTTTATTTTATCATCCTGAAAGTTTCAATGATAAATTTTGATATTTGAAAACCCTTTATTTTATCACACTGATTCGTGACAAGTCACCATTTATTTCAATCCTGACAGGGACTATACGGATACAAAACGCTCTTGAACGGTCAAACGCTAATCTAAGCCGGGTTTTGAAGAAAATGATTCGGACCAAAGTTGTTTAAATTGTTAATTCCTGTTAGTAATATTGCTTGGATTATTATGCAAGAGTAGTTGTAATGTGAGCGAAATAAAAATAAATCGCTTCAACAATAAAATCATTATTTTTATACATATTAATTTATTATAAAAATATTGGACATTACCGTAAAACAAATTATCTTATAGAGCTTTCTGGATCCAAGAAAAGCAAACAATTTCAAATGCATTTGTATTGTATGCTATATTTTGCCTTAAACTGGCAAGTTTCCAATTTTATCTGTATAAAAGAAACACCAGAAACAAAAAGGTTTGTGCCCCGGGTGAGGATCGAACTCACGACCTTCAGATCGCTCTTATTATATGTGATTATGAGACTGACGCGCTACCTACTGCGCTACCGAGGCACTTATTCAATACAGTTCATTATCCGATACAAATTTAAGATGCACTCAGCCCGAAGGCAACTCTAGTCGTAAAATGCATGTCGGAAAAGATGTATTTCAGCAAGAAAAATGTCTTACAAGCCAATCATAACCAAAGGTTTCCAGCTCACCTTTTGATCGTTGCTTGCTCCAATATAAGGGATCTATGTACAACATTAAACAATCCCGAAAATACTATTAGTAAAGTCATCCTCTAAAATTTTGGAAAAAGGAAAGAAAAATACTTAGCTATATGTTAAAATAATTTGTTCTTAAAAGCCGCAAAGTATCATTTCCACTTATTTGTTAATCTTTCTAAAGAAAAATTTAAAAAAGAAACAAGTTCATTTTGCACACGGCACCAATCCTCGAAGTGTGACGTAATACAGTAGTGATTCGCGCACTTAACGGATGCAGCGCTTTATTTTACATCTTTTCTTTGAGTAAGGAGCTTTTAATACCAAATCAGCGGAACACTCTAAAAGATCACGCTGGACATTAAATTAAAAGTCATCATTTCAGAGACAATTTCTAATTATTTGAAATGACAAGGTCTTTGAAATGGACGGATATTATTTTCATTTGTCTAATGTCTACGATCTTTGATGAAATACCGCAAAATATTAGATCTCATATTTTTCCATTAGTTCTCCATTATGCATTGCTTTGTTTCTGACCATACCTGATTATATGTCCGGAAAAATAATTAATATTGCAATTTAGGCCTATCATAATCTCTATAGGCTTCCGTTTGACGTCTTTTCGACGGAAATTTAAAGACAACGCTAAACCATGCTCCCCTCTAATCAGAAATGATCAAATGATTTCAGCACACCTTGAACAATTTTACAACAAAAGACACATGACGAGCCTGTGGCTACGTAAACGGAATCCTCAACATTGTAGGATCGAAGTCTTAAAACTAGATCTAATGCCAATTTAAGATTTGTATTTTCTTATTTTGATTAACTGTTATTGTTTTTTTCGTCGTAGTCGCTGCAGCAACCACAACCACCATCGCAGAATTCATCATCATCATCATCATCATCATCATCATCGCCTTCGTCAACGTTATCGTCACCGTCTTAGTCACCATCAATTTAATTTTTCAGTACGAACATATTAAAAAAACATTTCAATTAAAGGGATACAATTTTCAATTTGTTTCGCTTTGTGTTCAAATATGGCACCTGCTGCTGTCTGAGCATGTCAAGATGGCTCGAAGCAGGACTTTGTGCGGTCGATCGGTGAAAATAGGAAGACGTTGTTTCAAAGAAAACGATGAGCACAGTCATTTAAAAGCAATTGAATATTTTCATATTTCTGAAACATATTTCGAGACTACAAATAAGAGCAAAAAAGGTCAGTAGCAATTAAGTTCAAAGCTTAGAAACTGCCGCAATGCACGTCTGTTAATAATTCACCCAAAGAAATTTCTTAAAATTACTGGAATTTCTTTGAACTGGAGACATTCGAGATATTTTTTTCGGAATTAATTAAGTTTAAAGCAAAGTAGAATTGCATTCATGCACGGACCAACTCGCACGGGTCTGCAAAGAATAGGACCTGTTGAAATAACAGAACAGCTAGGGTTAAACACGGTAACAAGCACGAGTCTGTGGGAACGTTCTTTACCTTTAACTCCATGCATGCGGGTTTTAACGCATGTGCGAACAGTGTAGATTTAGATCAGCTATCAGATTCGTGAAGTCTGATCGAGATCTACAGTGTTCGGTTTTTGTTCAGAGATAACCTGATGACTCAAAAAAGCGATGTGCCGGCTGACCCTAGATCTATGCCCAAGGTTATAAAACTGAAATGGAAACCAGCCTCAAATCTCAGCATCTGATTGGCTGAAATGGCGACCATTCGCCATTTCAGCCAATCAGATGCTTGAGATTTGAGACTGGTTTCCATGCTCAGTTTTATAACCTTCAGCCCACGATTGTTAGGCAAAGGATAACAGTCATACCCCTTTTGAAACTACCTGTACAATGCATTAAAGACAAAACATACTGTGTCGTTTACGTGTAATGAACACTGTTCTGTTCTGTTAAACAAATCTGGTTCTACATGAATTTTTCTGTTTGGTCTATGCCTTAGGGTTAGATGCATTTTCAAAAAAATATGGATAATTGAACATAATAGAATAAGTGCCTAGGTAGCGCGTCAGTCTCATATTCACACACACAGTAACAGCGATCTGAAGGTCGTGAGTTCGATCCTCACCCGGGGCACGCAATTTTGCTTACCATAATCATTTTAAACTAAATGATTTAGTAGAAATTATTAAAATAATGAACTGACTTTAGATTTGAAAAGAGGGAATGTCTCGCTCAGCGTCAGTATCATTATCGGACGTTAAAAATTCAGTCTGAATGTTGGGGGTTCGATCCTCGACCGGGGAACAATTTTTTTCCTAATCATATCTTAGTGTGAATGTTTAATGCTCAAAAGAATCGATTTGACTAATGATTGGAAATAAATAAGTGCCTCGGTGGCGCAGTAGGTAGCGCGTCAGTCTCATAATCACACACAATAAGAGCGATCTGAAGGTCGTGAGTTCGATCCTCACCCGGGGCACATATACTTTTGCTTACCATTTCTGGACTGAATGTTAAAATATTAATAATATATATAAATGAATGTTAAAATAATAATAATATATATTAAATATATTAATGAAAAGAATGAATCGACATACGATTTGAATAGCGGAAGTCTTGCTAGCGCGTCGTTGTCCTATCGGACGTAAAAGAATGCAATCTGTAAGTCGCGAGTTCGATTCTCGCTCAATCATTTTGAAGCTTGCAAAATTATAGATTGAATGTTTAATACTAAAAAGTAAAAAAAAAAACAACAGGGTGATGAATTGACAGAAAAATGAAGAAGTGCCTCGGTAGCGCAGTAGGTAGCGCGTCAGTGTCATAATCAAACACAGAAAGAGCGATCTGAAGGTCGTGAGTTCGATCCTCACCCGAGGTCTTATACTTTTTGTTTAACATGTTTTGCACTGGATGTCAAAACAGGACATTTAAATTTATCTTGCTTGTGACATGGTAGTAATTGGTGGACTCAATTTCAGTCCCTTTTCGAATTAAATTTGCTTTAATGAGGACGTTTAAATCATTGTTAATACAACATCAACAACAATGTTCGTGAAGTTGGCCGTCTAGCAGCCTAGCAGCCTGGCAGCGTGAAGTTGGCAGCCAGCTGCCAAGCAGCCAGGCAGCGTGAAGTTGGCCGCCTAGCAGCCTAGCAGCCTGGCAGCGTGAAGTTGGCCGCCCAACAGCCTAGCAGATACTTTGGCTGCTGTGATACTTTGGCTGCTGAGCTGCTGTGGCGGCTGGGAAAAGTTGGCTCTTGGGCTGCTGTGGCGGATGGAATACTTTGGCTGTTGCGAAAAGTTGGCTGCTGGAATACTTTGGCTGCTGAGCTGCTGTGGCGGCTGAGAAAAGTTGGCTGCTGGGCTGCTGTGGCGGCTGGGATACTTTGGCTGCTGGGAAAAGTTTGCTGCTGGAATACTTTGGCTGCTGAGCTGCTGTGGCGGCTGGGAAAAGTTGGCTGCTGGGCTGTCAAAGTATCCCAGCCGCCACAGCAGCCCAGCAGCCAACTTTTCCCAGCAACCGCAGCAGCTCAGCGGCCAAAGTAATCCAGAAGCCAACTTTTCCCAGCAGCCAAAGTATCCCAGCCGCAACAGCAGCCCAGCAGCCAACTTTTCCCAGCCGCCACCGCAGCTCAGCAGCCAAAGTATTCCAGCAGCCAACTTTTCCCAGCAGCCAAAGTATCCCAGCCGCCACAGCAGCCCAGCAGCCAACTTTTCCCAGCCGCAACAGCAGCTCAGCAGCCAAAGTATTCCAGCAGCCATCTTTTCACAGAAGCCAAAGTATTCCAGCCGCCACAGCAGCCCAGCAGCCAACTTTTCTCAGCCGCCACAGCAGCTCAGCAGCCAAAATATCACAGCAGCCAAAGTATCTGTTGGGCGGCCAACTTCACGCCGCTAGGCTGCTAGGCTGCTGGTCGGCCAACTTCACGCTGCCTGGCTGCTAGGCTGCTGGGCTGCCAACTTCACGCTGCCAGGCTGCTAGGCTGCTTGTCGACCAACTTCACGCTGCTAGGCTGCTAGGCGGCCAACTTCACGAACATACAACAATCAGATTTGATTGTTGATGGTAGAATGCATCAGCTAAAATCAAATTTTACATGATTTAATCTGAATTTCAATATAATAATTCAGGTTTTTCATGCTAACAAGAAAACTACGTTCGATCGGGGTTTAAATCATGAAAAAAGTAAGTCTTAAAATTAAAAAAAAATACTTGTTTTATTCATTTCTCTTAAAATTAAAAAAAAAACACTTTTATTTGATTCATTTCTACACGAGAACTACAATTTTCTATTGAATTTCTTTGACACATTGACACAAGTTAGTCAAATCTTCATTTAGTTAAAATAAAATAAAGGGTAATTCTAACTTCTCTCCAAATTTAGTAACAACTAAAATGTCAAAAAATATGAGTGAAGACTCTTTTCCCGTAGCAAATAAACTGTTGCAGAAGTTTCCACTTGTCCAATTGAGAGCTTAGACTCGTATTAAAACGCTTCTCACATACTGAAGAGCGTACAAATCTGTCACTTTAATCCAACCGGACATTTAAGTTATGAATTGATGATAATTGCAGTTGAAATGTCCATTAAATTAGGTGGACTGCATGCTGCGGTCTTCTGAATAATGCATCGCCTGTTCCCTTTTAGTTTTCAGGCTAAGCCAAATAATTATTGGTTTAATGGACTGCTGGAGGGGAATTCTAGTACTAGTTAAGTAGCTGTTGAAACATGCTGTTGCTTTTGAAATATGATGTTGTTTTTAAAACATACTTTGGTGTCACTGAATTCAGCTGGGACTTTTTTTCGCGAAAAAGGCATTAATGACATTTTCGCGCGGACATAAAGTCGCACACTTTTTATCCTCAAAACATTAGATGTTCAACGGTTTGATTTCGCTGGGTTTTGATTTTGCGCACTTTTCCTAGTGCATATTACGCGAAAATCTTTAGATATATCACAGTTATGGCTAATGTTAAGAAATCATTACAAAGTCCACGTACAAAAAAGGAACGTTACTCCGTCAAATGTGACATTGACCAACACATGAAATTTTGCCTTCCTCCTTAACCAATTGCAATAAGCAAAATAATGTGAAAGTTTAATGAAGACATTTTAAAGAACGGCAAAGCTATAGTCAACGCTAAGTTTTTTTAAAGTCGTTCGGACAAATCCATCCATTTGCATCGCATTTTCTTCTACAGGGGACAGAAAATCTCCGAATCCAATGATCTCAAATTATCGGCCTCAAATTAGTAGCTGTCAAGTAACATAATTTCAGCATTTTTGAGCATATCACACAAAAGCGGCTCTTACTATGAGCATGCAAAATCCAGAATATTTGATTACTATTAAAATGACTGGTCCGATTGCATTTTCAACGACCAGGAGTAACTTAATTTAGTCAATTTGCCAACAAACAGTCATCTCATGAATCATGTCACGGATTCCATTTTTGTGTAAAGATGTTCCAATAAAAATAGAAGCATGTCCATCTGTTGGCGTGATTTTTTTAACTTCCACAACTTAAAATATAAGGAATTGAAAAATCACTTATTTCCGCGAGGTACTACTTTTCTTCGATTTTGCGTGCAGATCAATCCACGAATTCAAAATCGTCACGAAATATATCATTAAAAATAAACGCATTGAAGAAAATACAATTCCACGAAATTAAGAACCCTCAAAAATGACACTTAACTGAAAACCGCGAAATGACGCAATAATCACAGAATCTGGTGAATTGAGTTCATTAAGAAACAAATAATTTCTTCGTTGTATCTTAATTACTAGACTGGCTCTCGGCCATATGTTATGTTGTGTGCTAATTAATATTTCATTAATACAAGAAAAGCAACTCTGCTGGTGTTTTAATGAGATGTTCATTACTTCCCACAGTCTAAGAATTGTGAAAATGGTTTAGACTATAAAATTATTTAAAAATACTATTATAAAAAATAATGATAAGATTAAAAAAGTACACTTAATTAATAGCTGCCTTTCTGTAGGTTATTGCAAAGGGGTGGGGGGTGGGGGGGGGGGGGGGGGGGGGGTTAACATGCAATATATTATAATCATTAGCTGATGGTCAATAATGCTTAAGAAGTAAAACACACCTAATGTCACCAAAATAAACCTCTTTCTTGCAAAAAGTGGTTCCATTTTGTTTGAAAATGACCAGACAATTTAGCTTTTAATTGTTTATCTAAGCACAGCCATTACGAAACGTCTCCAACTTGAAAGAAATGTCTGGAACAACATACCTCGGTGCCAAAATATTTTTATAAAGTTGTTATTTACTCTCCCCAGTACTTGTATTAAGATATAAATTGCTTCGATTAGTCTCAAATCCTTCTCTGGAATAGTCTAAACAAAGTTCACTAATGAAGAAAGCATGTTACCCCACCCGGCAACGATAAGACCCAGTGTAAACAAATTCTACCCAGAGACCATAGTCTTTTACTTATCTATATTTTATCTATTTACTTAACAGATGTATAAAAATGTTATCTTACGCTCTCAGAAGCTTGGTTATTAAACCATTCAGTTTCTATGAACAGGTATTCAAGCAAATTTCTAGAATTTCTGGTAACTACATTTTTGGTGTAATGTTACGCCTTCCACTTAGGTTTATGTGAATTGTATTAGTGCGTGAAAGTAGATACACACTTACGATAAATTATGACTGCTAAGATTATGATGTAGTCAATTACTTTCCGTCAATCAAAAACCCTGTTATGTTCCAATAAAAAGTTGTTGAAAAAAAAGATGATTAAGAAGCGATGTCTTAATGAAAAGCTGTAAAATAATAGCATGAACAATTATTAAACGTGACAATAATTACGATGGTGGTGCCGTCTTCACAAACGTGTTGGTGACAATTGCTTGTGTGTTGTTGTTGTTGTTATTGCTATTGTTATTGATGATGATGATGATGATGATAATGATGTTGTTGTTGTTTTTTGTTGTTTATGATGTTAAGGATGACGATGATTATGACAATTATGACGAATACGAAAGTGATGATCCTGACGTTGTTGTTGGTGCTGTTTAGTTGTCATTGGTGGTTTTAACAATATTTATTCAAAGAAATGAGCATTAAATGACATTCAACGAATGTCATGCATTTGATAAAAAAACCAGGTGAAACCCCTTTTATAAACTCATTTCCAAAATGAAAAGTTGTTGTTGTTGTTGATGATGATGATGATGGTGGTGGTGGTGGTGGTAGTGATGGTGAAATGTGATAATTATGATGATGATGATGATGGTGGTGGTGGTGGTAGTGGTGGTGGAATGTGATAATGATGATGATGTTGATGATGGTGGTAGTAGTGGTGGTGGAATGTGATGATGATGATGATGATGATGATGATGATGATGATGATGATGAGCATGATGATGACGATGATGATGATCATGATGGTGGTGGTGGTGGTGGTTGTGGTGGTGGAATGTAATAATGATGATGATGATGGTGGTGGTAGTGGTGGTGGAATGATGATGATGATGATGATGATGATGATGATGATGATGATGATGATGATGATGATGATGATGATGATGGTGGTGGTGGTGGTAGTGGTGGTGGAATGTAATAATGATGATGATGATGATGACGACTGCGACTGTGAAGATGATGATGACATAGACGGGACATCTTAATAAACCTCTTCAAACTAATCATAAGCCTGTCATGGCAGACAATCTATCAAGTTTACATCTTGAATCATACCATGCTTCTACTACATCCACATTTGTTGTTCATGCATGACATTGTATATTTATATAAAATATGTCAAGATTTTTTAGTTATATTTACATTTTACATTCCTCTTAGACAAGTGCCTGCCACAAATTTCCTGGCATATTTATTCAACAAAACACAGTGTGTGTCGGTGTGATATATACCATCCCGACTTGTACATTTATCAGGAGGGGCTTATCAGTATTTCTGCCGAGACAGCCGACGTCAAATTAGCAGCCTGCAAGATTTATCACTCCGTGTGAGAAGTTAATAAACACAATACATTGTTAACATGCACATAATCGTTTCATTTTATATCAGATTTCGTGTTTTAATCACTGCTTTGTTTTACTAATACCCGTGTGACTATTTGTGTTAAACAATCTTTCTTATAACCAGCTTCTTCAAAAGACAGTCATCATTTAAGACAAATACTTTATTCTCAAATTTCACGACGCAATTAATTTACGTGCGCACCGTTTGCATGAATTAAAAAAAACAAACAAACATTTTGAATTAAAAAAAATATTTGAAAATTTTGCCAAAGAATCTTGCTTTTAAGTTTTTGTCGTTGTAGATGTACTAGTCATAAACTTCCCATCGAAACTGGACGTTTTACAAATACTGCTCATAATTTAAGGTTTCGTAATATATGTAATAGCAACTCTTTGTTTGATGAATATCACTACATTTTTAAATGACTAAGTCGGTCGTTGACACGATACCGACATAAGTTGCTCCACAAAGAAAGTATATCCTACTCAACATTTCCTTCAAACAAAACAATCTTAACATGGCGTGGTACGCACGTAAAATTCCATTTTTTAAATTGATTTTTGAACTTATTTTATTGAAATTTGGGGCACGTCACGGGAAAGGGGCTCCGAACAGCTGACGTCAATTGTTGATATGACGTCATAAAGTTGAGAAGACTGCATATTGATTGTTATGCACTTTGCAGTATATTACATATTTTCTAGTAAAACCGGGGAAATAAATCACAAATTAGTTATGAGAAAATTGTATATGACAGTCCGTTGTTTCCAAATATAGTACTAACAACTAAAATGTCAACAAATATCACCGTGGTCCTGGACACCGTTTCCGGTGACGCTCGTGCATACATTTGCGGACTTTATTTTATGCTTTTTTAGATAATATATTCAATGGTTTGTTTTCACTGGGATTTAATTTCGCGCACTTGTGGCGCGAAATACGCGAAACTTCCCACACACATCGCGAAATTTCATGACATCACAGTAGGCAAGATATCTGTCCGGTGCTTCAAATTTCACATGATAAATTAGCAGCTAGGAATAAAACATTAAAGCTCTGAGTTACATCAAACTGTTATTGATGAATTGATCAGAATCTTGATATAATAGGCGCAATTAATCTATGTCTTTCTCAAGTTATACCAGATCGGTGATCCAAGAAAAAAATGTGATACACAGCATCCAGGCCCAAGGATTATAAAACTGGAAATCAGTCTCAGATCTCAAGGTTCTGATTGGCTAAAATAGAGACTTGTCTTTATTGATGAGATAAAGAACACATTTTAATCATGCTTTTCTTATTACTATATCCGTCATTGTACATGTACCCTCTGTGTACTTTGTTACATAGCAATTTTATACTGTTCAATCTAAAAAATATTAATAGTAACAAAAGGCAGACAAGTTAATGATCTTACCAAAAAAATATTTCAAATAAGTGTTTCGCATCTATCAAAACCAAAGCTGCTTGAATAATTTCAATTCAAAAGATTTGACAAGTTTTCTCTCACTGATTTAAACGTTTTGAATTCACCAGATTTCATCGGCCGTTAATAAGACCTCCCAGCCGCTTGAGGTGAAATTTATAGATGGGTTTTATTATTCGTTCGACGGCTACATCCTAATTACTGTCAACAGCAGAAATATGAGCACGGAGCTCGATTTATGTCCAATTAGCTAGTGTTCGTAAATTTCCGGCAAAGTTCGGAAATAAGTACGACAATAACCGTTAGTTTAGCTCATGGCTTTTTTACATTTGGAAAAAGAAATTGCATTTTCGCAAAATTTAATGATTAAACATTTATTAATTCTATTTTTGTAATAAACTGCAAAATTGCATGACTCTTCTCCTGCCAGATGCCATAGAAAACAAAGAACTTTAATATCGATACGTATAAAATGTGCAGGTATTTTTACGCTTGTTAGTTTTTAGTATGATACACGCTTTTTTATTCGGTTTCTTCCACGGAGCGTGGCACCTTAATCAGGCTAGGCAGAAACCACGTGCAGCATGCAGTGTGCATGTTTAGATATAAAGCTTGTCTTTTGCGCTGATCTCGAAACATTTCCTGATAATGGAGCATGTTTAAGTCCAAAGGCCGTCTCAGACAATCTGATAGGCTTCTGTATTTATGATATACCGAGAGAGATATCTACACAGATATGATTATGCATTAATTTCGTTGGGTTTAGGATTTTTCAGTCTGACAGTTTGTTTAAATAGGCTAATTTATAGATCACGGGCCAATCTATGCACTTTGTTTCGGTTCCAAACTAAAATCTAAACTTTCTTATAGAATTACGTAATCAAGAGTTTACAGTTTTGATTGCTTAGAACCAGTAATTTTCATGAATAAATGTTTATGGTATGCTCTCATATTGAATATACATTAAAATATAATTATTTATGCTGCTGAAAATCAACCAAGGGAGACCACTTTTGAACGTTCTGTTGGTAAGTCTTCAAGAGTTATATGCACTATATTTATTGATGAGAACTTGACCTTAGCAAGGAAGTTGGTGTATAAAAACGTAAAAAAGATCATTTTCATTCTTTAGAATTGTTTCACAATGATGTCAGATCGTACTCGTTTGCGTTCTTGTTTTCAAAATTTAACGAGACAGCATATCCCCTAGCTTCCTTGTGTTCGCGCAATTCTTAAAAGTAAAATCCTGTAAGGCGTCCTGTTAAACAACAAGCATGGTTAAAATGTAGACGATTGATAAAAACAGATAGAGAAAATCTTAAAATATTCATTTTTTATGAGCCCCGCTCCCTCAAGTAGAAACACAACTTTCCTTCTTACATCCTATCGCTTTGATCCCTTACACACTTCTAGTAACGCATACTCAAACATATGTATACTTGTTCGTTTTTATAACAACTACGGCGACAACAACGACAAAAATAACCAACAACAACAATATCATCATCAGCAGCAAAAATAATCAAAAAGCTTTTCTATTGGTACAAACAAAAATCGTTTTTCTGTTAAAACCATTTCCTTAGACCTAAATGCAATTATAAAAAAAATAAAAAAAATATTCATTCACGAATAAGCTGTAATTAAACGCTTACGGAATAATTACGTTATAAATAAGTACAAGGGCATGTTCATAGGTATTAACTTGTAAACGTCAATCGAACAAAAACTACCTTACCCTATTTTGACATAACCTGACAGTTTTGGCCCGTATCTGTCGATGTAAAGATAAATTCTGACACTTTTCAAACATCGGCCTTTCTTTTGTAATTTTCTCTAAATGAAGTTTTTGTGCAATGCATTTTCTATACATTTTACGTTTCGATTGACATGCATTATAATTGTGCGAGCGTTGTATGGTATCGACAGAATCGCATTTTTGCTGTATTCTGAACTTTTAGAAAACATAAAAAAATTATTCAAAATTCGTTAAAAAGATGTTATTTGTGATTTCTGAACTTGCAGCCAAAACGGGTGTAATTTAGTCAACACGTATTTTTCTGTGTTTTTTTTTCAAATTTGATTGAACAGTGAAAAAAGTTTATCAGGTTCTATCAAAAGCAAACTTCAATGGTTCCACGACAAAGCCTTGCTTTTAGCATGCTTTTAACTGATCGTGCAATGCATTCAGATCAAATACGGAATGCTAGCGGCGCACGACTTGTACCGGTTAAAAAGATTAAACAATTAAGTGTGAAATTTAGTTTTCATATAAAAATAAAACTCAACATTAAGACCACCTTTAAATTAAAACATCAACCATAAAAAGAACAGGTCTCGGTGCGCAAAGACGATTTGGTTTGCATCCCCGAAGATTGTTAGTTCGAACTTCTTTCCTTGATATGTGCCGTTCTGCACAGGATCTTCACTGTTTGCTTTTGATTTATTAGGTTTTTGTGACCAAGAAGCGACAAGTGTAGATCCAGATCAGACGAAACGGATGTATCAGTGGTCGCGAAAAAATACAAATTTATATAGGTAGTAAAGGGTTAACGAATGCCAGCCATCAATAAAAACACATACTGTACCCAGTGATATATATGCCAGCCATCAATAAAAACACATACTGTACCCAGTGATATATATGCCAGCCATCAATAAAAACACATACTGTACCCAGTGATATATATGCCAGCCATCAATAAAAGCACATACTGTACCCAGTGATATATATGCCAGACATCAACAAAAACACATACTGTACCAGTGATGTATGACAATCAATACCCGTTGCACACCGATCAATATAATCTGATACGAAGATGGTCTGGCAATCGGATTTATTATTCTTGACAGATAAAACATTTAAACCCTCCCTGACCTGCAAACAACCAGACTGCGTACCGCAAAAACATGCATGACCTGAAAACATCTTTATTGATATTGCAATATGAGGATTTTTCTCAATATAAGGCTGGGAACCAGTCTCAAATATCAAGTCTGTCATTGGTCAGTTCTTATACGTACTCAAATTCAACGAATCAAACATGCATGACCTGAAAACATCCACATTGATGTTGCAATATTGTCTCGTTGGTCAGTTATTAGACTGTGCTCAAATTCAACCAAACTGTTGATGTTTTTTAATGTTCAAATTTTAAGTGTTGTTACTTAAGACAGTCGTTATGTTAGAGTAGTGTATTTGAAACTTCAATAAATTGTTTATTTTGATATTTTATAAGTATTTTTTAAGTAAAACATGTTTATTTTACTTTGTTTTTGAAGCTATGGGTTTTGTGTTACAAATTTACAATTGATAGGGTAAGATTTCTAAATATCAATTGTAAATGTTTACTGTGACATTTGTTGTCAGTATAACCATTTTATTGTACATTGCGTTTGTAACTTTGTTTTGTGCAACGAGTGTAATGTGTTATTGGTAAATATAAATTTCAAAACAATGAAAACAAATCAAATGTCTATTTTGATATCTATTTTGTTAGTATGATAAATGATATTTTTATTTTTTTGTAGCTGTGTATGTACTAGGATACAATCGTGTCAGGGCATCGGTTAATAAAAATTATATTGTTCTATACACTTGTTTCGTATCTGTTCATGTCAGAAAATTCAAATAACGTCATTCTTTACAAAAGTATTAAAGGTGTCTCCTTTCCTATCAGGAAGAAAATATGAAGTGTTTTCTAAAATCAATTGTTATAATATGAACTGTAGAAGACTTGCACAAATTAAATAATTATGATGTAATATTCTTACACAGTCAATGTATGATTGACTATACTTTAAGCCAAAGCTGTTTAACTTCACTCACAACAGCTCCTAAATTTTACTGATTGGTTTATAATTTTGGTGAAATTTTCCCCTTTTCTGTAATTAATGGTGATCATAATAGTACAATTTATACAGTATAAACAATAACTGAAACATTTAAGGTATCGCAAACATTGCAAATGGCGAAAACAGGCTAAAATTTCAAAAAAATGAATTTTGGGGGAAATACTTATTGCCACGTAGATTTTAGTAAATAAATGTATTACTTCCTACTTTCACTTTCTACTTTCACTTTGAACCAGGAAGTAATATTTCCTTGAATTTCTTGAAAACCCTAACATTATTTTGAAGGATTGGCACTAAACATTGTAGACCAACATATACTTATTTCAGGTATGAGTTGCTTTGGTATATTGTTCATGAATTTCATAGTTCTCATGCAAATGGTTTTTCTTTTGTTTTAGTATGTGCTTGGTAATTAGAACACGAATTAGACTAAATTGAGCTTGCAAACATTTACTACATCCATAATTAAATACATTTATTTACTAAAATCTACGTGGCAGTAAGTATTTCCCCCAAAATTCATTTTTTGAAATTTTAGCCTGTTTTCGCCATTTGTAATGTTTGCGTCCTCTTAAGTATTCCATACTGCACTGTGAACATGGAGCTTAATCAATTACTCCATAGATACATCTTTATTACTGTAATTAACAAGGGTGAACAGTAAAGACCCAGATTAGCTAGCACATCCGAACCGTCTGATCAGGATCTACACTGTTCGCTTTGAGATGCATTTGGTTATTAATGGGGCACGCCACGAGAAAAGGTACATTCGGTCATAGTTTGTGACATTTTAGTTGTTACTATATTTAGAAATAACGTACAGCAATCTGCAAAGCATTTGAATGTATGTTTTTTAACACAACGCTGTATTATACGACTTGCGTGAAAGTGATAGCGTATCAGAATAGTACATAAATCTCAATTGTGATATTTGAACTAACATTTAACTAATATTTCCGTTTTGGTTTGTCACTTTTTGTCGGTGATTGCGTGATATTTCACAATGCCTTTCTGACAAAAGCATGTTGCATGTTGCATGTTTTCTCTCTCCTTAATTTGATCTACACCCAAAAGCAAACATAAGTTAAATGTTACACAACCTATTAAAATGGGGCCTGTGTGAGCAGCGAAGACCCTTGTCAGCCTACTTATCAGAAATTCTGATCAAGATCTACACTATTCGCCATTCAGACGAAAAAAAAGTATTCTTAATTCTTAATTTACCTTCGGAACTATTACTACTACTACTGATGCTGATGAGGCTCTTGGGCTACTACTACTACTACTACTACTACTACTACTACTACTACTACTACTACTACTACTACTACTACTACTACTACTACTACTACTGACTGCTGCTGCTGCTGCTGCTGCTGCTGCTGCTTCTTTATCACGACAAATATTTTGACTACTAACTTACCACATATTACTTTGAAAAAAGGTTAGAACTGTTGTTACACTATAGTGTAAGTTCGCAATATATCTGAATCTACTCAGATCGCAAATATTTAATATTTTAGAGAAGAATGTATAAAATCTCAAGGATTCCAGTCACGTTAAAAAGTATTACGTATCTATTCATTTCAAACTTAGATATACTAGTAACTTTTGTAAGTTGAAACATGTTCGTTCTTCTTTTGACTTCGTAATACGTATATTGTCATGCCGGATACATTGTGGGGGAAATTCATAACAGAAAAATAATGGATACAGTTTCGAAAGCTGTCATTTTAGATGCTATCTTAAATATCTTATTAACACGTAATTAATAGCAGCATAGTTGTGACACTTTAGTGATTAAAGAACTGTCATGTAATTGTAAAACGTATGACATAATTTATTAATTGCTCGCCGTCTGTGGACTAGTCATGGAGTCTGCAAATTGTTCCCCTTTCAGACATATGACGTTAAAGCAGCAGAAGTATCGACACCAGCAAATCACTGCTGCTGTTGCCATGTTTAGTAAAACTACCACTACTACAATAACTACTACTAAAAGAAATAATAATAATAATAATAATAATAATAATAATAATACTAATAATAATAATGATGATGATAATAGTCATCATCATCATCATCATCATCATCATCATCATCATCATCATCATCATGTTGCTACAACAACTACTACCACATAACTTCTACAACCACAACTACTACTTCCAATACTTCTATTACTAATACTTATACTAATTGTACTGCTACTACTACTACTACTACTACTACTACTACTACTACTACTACTACTACTACTACTACTACTACTTATAATACTTCTTCTACTACTGTTGCTGCTGCTGCAACTGCTGCTGCTGGCTGCAGCTGCCGCTGCTGTTGTTACTGTTGCTGCTGATGCTACTACCATTTCTTATATACTACTACTAATATTTACACTACTACTGTTTAATTTACTCATTGCTTACTACATTAACATATTCACAATTAATATACACAATTAATACTATCACTGTATAAATAAGGCACATTATATCAACAAATAAAATTCATTTATGTCATTTAAATAGTATCGACCAATATAATACAATAGAAATCTCATGTAACTGTTAATAAAAATATATTACCTCAATTAAAACAGAAATTATCCATTGTTAACACCGCATGAAATGGCCTAACTATCCGAAATCACAAAAACCTACTTTACTGGTACTGCAGTTGAAACAAAATGTTTTTATTCCTGTTTATACGAATGTTAGAGATCACATTTCAGGCGCGTTATTGAGAAGGGGTGCATATAATGCCGTATTATAATGGACGGCATCCACACGAGATGTCTATTCATTACGGAAATAATCAGAACGGATTGGATCATATTATAGCTATATTTGTTAATATAGGGAGTAGTTAAGTGTCATTTACTCATTTTTCAATGTAAAAGCCGCCATATATTCACTTAATTAGAACGTGATATGTTGGTGGTTTCATTTCGCGATTGATAAATTTTCGCGAATCAAATATTAAGAGGGATATTTTTTTTGCATTTATTACATATTTCAGGTATTATATAGGTTAAAATCGCACATTTACAAACGCGTTAATAAGACGATTTAACCTTGTTCGCGAAAACATATGACGTTGTTCATATGTAAAATGATCATATTGTTTTGAGTTTTCTGACCTTTTTGCAATCGATTTTATTGACTCACAAATATTTATTCATTTACATCAGTACCGTGACGTGTAAATCTTCCGTCGATATGGAAACGATAAAATCGAATAAATGTTGTAAACAGAAATTCTGTAGACACCTATGACCCGTTATCATAAACTTGGCAACAATTACAAAGATGATGTTTCTGGAACCTTATCGGAACATTTCAAAACACATCTTTATAAAATTTACGCTAAAATGACCAAAATGCCAATATAAGTTCAGTTTATGCTTGCTTGTAGATTAGTTTTTAATATTTGTGTCAATTTATTTTACATATTTTAGGTTGAATTAATATAGGCTCTTGGTGGTGTTAGTGGTGGTAGTTGTGTGGTGGTTGTAGCGACGGTGGTAGTGTGGATGTTAGTTGTGGTGGTTGTGAGAGTGGTGGTAGTGTGGATGTTAGTTGTGGTGGTTGTGAGGGTGGTGGTAGTGTGGATGTTAGTTGTGGTGGATGTGAGGGTGGTGGTAGTGTGGATGTTAGTTGTGGTGGTTGTGAGGGTGGTGGTAGTGTGGATGTTAGTTGTCGTGGTTGTGAGGGTGGTGGTAGTGTGGATGTTAGTTGTGGTGGTTGTGACGGTGGTGGTAGTGTGGATGTTAGTTGTGGTGGTTGTGACGGTGGTGGTAGTGTGGATGTTAGTTGTGGTGGTTGTGAGAGTGGTGGTAGAGGTGCTAGTGTAGGTTTGTGCGTAAGTGTTGGTGGTAGGAGTGATGTTGCCTTGGTGTTTGTGGTAATGGTGGTGGTGGTGATGGTGGTAATAGAAACAGCTGCTGCTATTGATAATCCTACTACTGTTCCGATGATTAGTATTTTCATATGTTTGTAAGATTTATTTTTCATTTTATATGATCGTTATTAAAATTGCTTTTATCATCATCATCATCATCACCACCACCACCACCACCACCATCATCATCATCATCATCATCATCATCATCATCATCATCATCATCATCATCATCATCACCGTCAAAACAACCACCACCTTCATCATCATCACCTCCATTACCAACATCATCATCCTGTTTATTATTAATTAAATTGAAATGGGTGGTGTTGATAGCGATGTATAATTAGAAACATAAACATCATTTTGACAATTTAATTATCCTGCATCGTAAAATTGGTAAACATGTAGGTACTTAACGTTTTAAATTTCTTAATTCGACAATTTTCACCCTCTCAGTGCCTCAGATTTAAAATTTGACAGAGGCTATGCACTGCAAATCAACGGCAATTGACCCGCTACTCATGTAAAACATTTAATAGTAACATTGCATGCTACTTGTAATTAGGACATATTCTAAAATGCGAACTGGGCTTAATACTGACAGCTTATTCTCCTGGCGACACTGGGTGTTTTTCAGTATAAAAGATAATACCTTCACTATAGTTTTTTTCTTCAAAAATGTATAATCATATGTATTGCTGATCCTTTTTCTATTATATTAGTAAGAACATCATTACCTACTACTGCAGTAGTAGTAGAACAATTATTATTATTATTATTGTTATTATTATTATTATTATTATTATGCTATTAATACTTCTGTTGCTTTGAATTTTTAGTATTATATAATTATTATGTTATTAATACTTCTGTTGCTTTGATTTTTTAGTATTATTTTACCGTTTACTATTAATTAAAAACAAACCTTATTAATTAGGTCAGCCACCATTTCTTCATAAGATATGATCATCATCAGCAGCAATAAGAGCAACGCAATGAAAGAAGCATCAACACGACCACTGACACCACCAAAACCTACAAAAATATTGTAATTTTAACAATCCTTATCACTATAATCATTATCGCCGTCCGGTTAACCTCTGCATATTTCACTTTTCTGTAAAAAATGTTTTATAGTCAAGGTGTTCACCTTGCGATTAAAAAAGCAAAACAACAACAACAACAAAACAACAGTTCACTTTTTTTGTTAAATTTACTTTTAACAGTAACTCAAATGTATTTCATACATTTATGAGCAACATTAGCAGCCAAAAATTTACCCGTGAACACAATAAATTATCGATTTAATCCTGATATGTGCTCCGTTTCATCATTTAGAACATGCTGTATATCAAGTTACCGTTCGTATTGACTGACAAAAAGACGTTTACAAACGGCGTTCTTTGGGGCGGGAAACGATTTGAAATGCATCATCACCAAACAAAAGCAAATTAGTCAGGTTACATTCAAATGCTTGGCAACTTTTGGTGACATTATGCATTAAGAGGGTTGACTTTTTACTGGCATTTTAACGCATTCGATTTTTGCAAATGTGTTTTGAATTTCTCACATAATTGCACCATGACTTTCATAAAAACTATGCAATTAGACAAATTGAAATACCATTTTACATTATACATAAGCATGTAATCCGTGTTCAGCGCATTTATTAAAGGGACATGCCAAATTTTGTGCAATTCTAGGTGGTCCGTGGCAAACTTAAATGAAAGACATTTTACATATTTCATGTTGCCTGTGAAATGAAATGTGTCAAAAATTCCCTAAATCGTGTGATGTAATACATTCTAATTAAGAACCAGCAATAAATTTTCCGTCATAAAACATTAACGAATATGTGTACCTTTATTATTATAAATGTTGCTTGTTGCTGTGAAAGGAACTCTATTTAAAAAACTAATTTAATATTTCAAAAAAGTAAGCGCTCTTCAAAAAGTTAATCACTTAAATTTGATATCGCTTTATTCCGTTGATGAGTTTGACAAAAATATTGAATTCGTCCCTTATGTCATCATTCTTTGCCATTTTAAGCTTAGTATCACGTGACTGTCTACCTATCCTTATTCAGTTATAGCTGTTGAGATTACCCAGCTTTTTTAAATGTTGCGGTAGCAGTGGCGGTTCCTGAGGGGTTGCTCGAACCATTCTTTTTGGGCAGGTATATTTAATTTTTATAGCGAATTTCACCCGAAAGTTTGAAATTATCATGTAACTACATGTATCCCTAAGATTGTCCAAGACAAAAACCCTATCTGGAAACAATGTATCCGATCCTGAGTTGAATCCGTTGTCGATTTATGTATGAAATTAACAACAACAACGTTTATCAATTGCATTTTTGTATAATTTCGATATTAAAATGGAAAAGGTAATAATCTAAATTAAATGAAACAGATACTTCAACAAAAGCCGCTTCAGCTTATATTATGAGAAAGCTTTAACATTTTTTTCTACAATGGACGGACCAAAATAATTTATTTGTTCTAAAATTTACGCTTGCATTATTTCAATGAACGCGATTGAAGAAAATAAACCATAAATCACCGGGTGGCATTTGTTGACTTGAAAATTAATTGTCTCCCACCTATAAATCATGTTTTTCTAAACGTTCATATAATTACTTGAATGGAGTTCAATACAGTTTTCTCTTTTACAGATGAAATTGTGTCTAAAGTTTAAAAGACACTTTCATGACGATGACTTTGAACGAAATTAGTGAGCGAATAATAAGGGGTTTGCGGCCAGTCCGACACTCTAACAGATCTTTGCAGTAGGTGACCTAGATGCCTAGCGGCTTGCAGTTGGTGGCGTAGAGGCCTAGCGGTGTGCAGTTGGCGGCCTTGAGACCAATGGGCGTGCAGTTGGCGGCCTAGAGGCCTAGCGGCGTGCAGTTGGCGGCCTAGAGACCTAGCGGCGTGCAGTTGGCGGCCTAGGGGCCTAGCGGCGTGCAGTTCGCGGCCAAGCGGACTAGCTTCACGCTGGCCATAAAGCGAAGAGTTTTAAAAACCAAAGAGTGTAGATCCTGATCAGACTTCACTGTCGAGCAACGAATTTAAAATTACCACATAATAAGGAATTGAACTTAAAACTTAGTTGATAAAAGTTGAGATCCTCGTATTTAAGCACCCACGAAATCGGAGTCTTACGAAAAACCACGAAATTTTATGCCCACGAATATAGGTGCTTTCACAGTAAAAAACCTGAACCTCCTTTCCCTAGAGTACTCTAACAGGTTTGTCTGTAGGACCATACCAAAACCTCTTTTTTAAACAAACTTGTATGCAGACTTTGACGTAACCCCTTTCGAGAAACGCCTATGTGAGGTATGTTGAGTGTTGACTCATTAATAAGATTACAGTAAAAATACAACAAGATACTGATTTCCATTACCAGTTCTTTTTTTTAAATACCAATAATTATATTTTTAATGTTACTGCATAATTTTTACGCTCACAGCCCATTATAAACGTAAACATGGCGCATTAAACATTAAACACAAAAAAACGACACTAAATTATAACTTAACTATAACCCCGTTTAACCATTTAATGAACTGCATGATTGTGACACTTCGTTCATGTAAAATGTCATGAAAAATACCCACTCTCCTAATGGACAAAAACTCGAACATTTTGACGTGCGACATGTATCACCGAAACCATTTTTACAGGTGTCAGATTGGACCAGCGGCCACACACGTTTATAGAAATCAACGGACCATATTTTGAAGTGACCACCTTTTTGTCTTTTCTGTTATTTGTTTGATACACTGTCTACATGTAGGGTCGTTAAGTGACATTCTCGCCTTTTTTCTGGAGAGCAGCGATCAAGTTATTATTGTGAATTGCCTGGGTAGAACCTTTTTTTACATTGAATATGGCTGATATTCTATGTGTGACCAATCTAGATCCAGATCAGCCTGCGCATCACTGCAGTCTGATCAGGATCTAAACCGTTTGCTTTCAGATTCATTAAATTATTTATCTCCATGAAGCGAACACTGTCTAAGATTTAGATCGGATTGCATGGCTGTGCAAGTTGAACTGGATCTACACTGGTTGCCCAAGTGATAGGCCTGTCCATGGGGTAAAGGGATCTTTAGTAGACCAAACATTGTTATCACTCAAATTGTCAAGTTTCTAACATGAAGAGTAAGATGTTACATAAATTATTCAAACCTTGTTATAAAGCATAACATAAAGACAAGAACGGACGTTTTATACACGTACGTCAACATAGGTTTCCTAAAATTTCAGATATATTCATTCAAAGAGAAGTCTTATTCAAGAACTGTTGTTCCACAATTAATGTAGTGCTTTAATCAACTCAAAATAACTTGCCTACTCTCCCACAGAATAACATTGTTTCTTATTTGACATTCTGTTTTCAACGTAGAAATATTTAATCATTAGGGTACATTAAAATTCCGTTTTCTCTTAAGATAAATAAATGAAAGAAAAATCAAGGTGACCATACAGGAATTGCTTATGCCACCGAACCAACGGCGCCTTGATACTTCTGTTTTGTCTAAACAGTGTGTTTCAGCCATTCCCAAGATAAATTGCTACTAATCCCAAATAGTTGTTTATATGTAAGAGATATCGTAATGTTAATGCTGGATTACTGTACAAAACTGAAAATTACTGGAAGCTTTTTCGCAGAACTTCTTTTTTCTGGTCGTTTTCAAGGGGATCCAGAGAGGTTCGGTGTGGTCGATCGAACCCCCATTTTGGACAGCAATATTGAATTTTCATGGGGAGTTTGGTAAGAAATTTGGGAATTATTATATAACTGCCATATGACTGCCCCAAACGAAACCCCTTTCTGGAACTTGCACCCGACCTGGTTTGGTCAGTTTTTCTTCCGTAACAGAAATCGAATATAGGGCTATAATATTATGTTTCACTGGAAAGTCTTCAGGTCAAATCACAAGACGATCAGCATTTCTACACAAGAACAGCCGTGGCTGAGATTAGAAACATGGCAAGTCTGACTCGAATCCCTGCCTACCGAAGGAATTCTTGTCTAAGCATGAGAACGGGTACCACGAATGGAGACCAATTTAAGATCTCAGCAATCTGATTATTTGATACTTAAAACGGCCTCACTGAGAATCAACCAGTCTATTTTGCTTAGATCTGAGACTGGTTTCCATGCTAAGTTTCAAAACCTTGTGACTGCGAATATACACATATGATGGAAGACCAGTCTAAATTCACTTGCATTGGATTGGTCATTTTGAACCTTGTATAAATGCCAACCAATAAGTGACCAGAGTTTGTCGACTGGTCTCCTGTCTCAAATTAATGTAATCCTAGTTGCAGACCACTTTTTAAAATAAATCGCAGCAAATCAAGAATCAAATCAGGTTATACAGTACTAATTCTAGTATCTCATAATATGCCAAAGCAAGTTTCTAGCCGAATCACAAAAGATAATTTCAAGTAAAGTGTGGCACGAGTAATTGGCTTCACAGATAAAATATCTAATTAAAGATGGCAGACGGGTTCCATACGCAGTTCGGTTACCTTTCACTTGCAAATAAATGATACATTTAATGTACACCTCTCAAGTGTAGATTGATAAATAAATTCTGTTTTATTTCTCATCATACCTCGTATGAGTACTTGTATCATAGAAAGTTATTCTTAAGTAGATAGTCCCTTGATTTTTGTATACATAATATTATAAAATTAGCTGAAAAAATATAATTTCGATATGTTAATTATTATTGTATATTAATTGCCGACGGAAAACAAAATAAACAGATTCTTATGAAATGGAATTCGTTAGTTTCTATGGTACATAATTATCATATCCTTGTGTACCAGTATTTGCTTGTTTCTATATTATGAAATGTACATTTTTAAATTGTCGCTATTGATACATAAGTCACATCGTAAAAAAGTTCTTTCTTCATCTTTAAGTAGATTAAATTAGGCAGGGCGAAGTTTTTATAACTTACCACAATAGTGTTGTAGCCTAACTAAGTAGCTGGAATACAATTTAGGTAACAGTGAGATAGGCTATTTCTATTACCAATTTATTAACCGTTATTAATCCTACTAGTTATCTAACTTGGCCCCTTATATTGTCAAATAACCGCCATTTGTGGTTGTATCATTTACAGACGAATTATGAAAATATATTGTTTGATATATTTCAGTGTATGTCATTTCTACTTAATTCGAACCCACGGCGATAGAGTGAATGATATAAACCCGATCCCGTGACAATAGTGCCTCAAAACCTATCCCCTTACTTGAAATCTCGCATCCGCCTGAAGGTTCACAGTCGTTTAACGAGGCCACCATATTATTCCTTTCTCTTTACAACTCGTTTCATTTCAGAACAAAATGTGTCTCGTCCTCGACATCTATTTTACAAAGTGTATTAATTCTGCCGATGAAGTTTGAATATAAATCTTCCTACAAATAAACATGCCACGAAAACTGTTGGTTTCTGTCTCGAACCACAC